>JASANE010013085.1:0-15484 GCA_030248225.1 Trileptium ribeirensis
CGCAAAAACTGGGGGGGGGCTATAGCCCCCCTAGCCCCCACGGCTCCGCGGTCCTTTTCTGTTCATTGTTAATTCATAATTAGCTATTCATAATCGGCCAGTGAGAATTCAATAGCGCTTATATTATATTTAAGCGATCGTAACCTTAAAATGATCCCGACAACCATCCTATTTTGTATTTTTGAATAAAATTTGTTACGGAACGCTTTTTGGTCAATTGAAATTCGACGTAAAACTGGCTCGCGATTGAAATCTAACTATTTTGTGTTCGCGAAAATTGAATTAAAATTACCCAAATGTTTGAGAAAGAAAATTTGTCGATTAGATTGTGACGTCACTTTTGCATTAAATTTGTTAGCGAACACTGCATAATCCAAATTTAAATGATAACACATTAGGGAACAGAATTTCTGCAAACTGAAATCGCCAAATTTCTGTTCGAACACAAGGTCCAATTTGTGGCACTTGAATTTGATTTTGCCAATTTTCGGTTAGCTAAAAACCGAATAAAATTAAGCCTGTTTTCCGTAACAAGGGTTTGCGATTCGATATCGGTAATGACAACATAGGATGGTTGGCGGGGTCACCTTAAGGTTGCTCACGCATAATTATTATTCGCCCTGTTCAGGAACAAATTTTGGATTATGTCAAGATCGCCTCGCCCCCCTAACGTATCATGTCAAGTTTCCTCCTCGAATAATCCACTACTGCTTTGTCTCACTAAGCCTATGGCTTAGCCTAAGCCCGAGTCTTAGTTTACGCCTAAGCCTAACGCCAAGTCTAAGCTTAGCCTGGGCTCACAAATGAACTTTAAGCATTTTGCCCTATGATACTCATGTCAAGTTTCCACATTCAATTTACCTGTTAACAATTTTAAAATTAAAACTCGCTTTTATTTGAGATGTCAAGTCTGATCGGGTTATATATTGCGTCGATATAAAACTTCTTCAGTGAGATGCCGTTTCAAGCTTGTCCATATTAATTTGGGCTAAAAATGTAGTTTCAAACCTGGCGTATTGATAGTTACAAGATATGGTTACTTATACTTAAAATTTCACGTGCAAAATGAAATAATATAAAATATATAATACGCCTCGGTATTGACAATGATCAACATTACTAAGTAGTAGGCCTGGCTTGTGCAACTCCGTAAAGCTTAATTTGATAGATTCACTCCGACCATGTGGGCCGAACTCATTAGGAAACGGCATATTTAAAACGAGCTGACCCATAGCAAGACGATTTAACTCGACTCATTCTGAATCGAGAATACTCAACTCCGGTTTGCAATTTAAATCAGACTGACTATTAAAATGTTCACCGTCTTACTAAGCACATCTCCAAATAGTTCTTGTTTTATTTATTTACTAAGGCATGTTTTATTCAATTGCTCCTCTTGGAAGTGTCTTTTTATATCAAGAGCTGATGGTCGATATAAAACTACTGTAGAGCTTGAGTCGCCTTATAACTAATATAATGAAATCTAATCCAAGCACCACCGGGTCAAGCAGTTGGCGACTGTGGACATTTATCGATTTACACGATAATTATTAATAATGTCAACGTGGAATTACCTGTCAGCTATTTTAACGTGTTGGGAAAATTTTGAGGCACAGTTTAACAGGCATTTCCAAAGTTTCCTATAAAAACAGCAGCTAACCGTGGTGTCAGGCGAAACGTAGCTAGACTGGTTAGTCTGCGCTCACTAACTATTCGAAGTTACCAGTGGTGGTTCCTGCACCCTTGTTAAAATCCCAAGAGATTAGGCCAGATGCGAAAATAATACTACAACAGCGGATAATTATAATACTAAGAGCAAAGGTGATGCTATTTTTATCGTATAACAAAATCATATGCTCTGTATCTCTTCCTCAAACGACCAAAAATCGCAAACTGCCGATATTTGTGAGCAACGACTTTCAAGAAAAATGGAATTACATGTATTTACGTTTAAGGCCCCTATGCGGGTTGTACAACCGTAGTAGTCAAGAAAAATGGGATTTCATGGAAAAAAATGGAAAAAACACG
Organism: Trileptium ribeirensis; assembly: GCA_030248225.1. Classification (NCBI taxonomy): domain Eukaryota; kingdom Metazoa; phylum Nematoda; class Enoplea; order Enoplida; family Thoracostomopsidae; genus Trileptium; species Trileptium ribeirensis. The sequence continues at coordinate 2,029 of JASANE010013085.1, forward strand.
ATTTCAAGAAATTTCAGGTATTTAGGTTTAAGGCCCCTAGGCAGGTTGTACACCGATAGCGTATGTCGATTTGCATACACACCATTAAAACACAAATACTTTCTTGGTATTCAGTTGCCTATAAAATCTACGGTATATTCTAGGGATCTTCGCGGAGCTAAACCGAAATAATTTCAAAATTTGACAACATTTATTGCCATAATTAAAAATTTTTAATTTGGTGTATCGTTTCACAGAAGTAACTCCATACGCGAACTATATGACTAAAGCAGCAAAAACAGCGTGTTGAACTTAAATGACATTCGTTCACCCCAAGAGTCAAAAAGATATTTAAAAATTTACCATCTTGTGGTATAATTAAACGTTTTGGTTCGTAGTTCGTAAACTGATGTTATGACAAAAAATGATATATATAGTAGGATTGTAGCGCACGATGGCAGAAACTGTTATGTCCATTTTTGATTCATCACCCTTGGCAAGTGTTATACTTAAAATGTCAGCGTATTCCGAATATTTAAAATCAAAAAGTTTCGAAGTCTTGTCAGTTTTGTGAGAATTTGGAAAGGAAATCACTGAAACAGCAGAAAGCAGCCACAAAGCTAGTCGCACTGTTAGATTCTATTACGCGACGAATAAAGATTGCGGATATCGATCAATCCCGCGAAGATTTATACATCATAACGAGAGATAAAATGCTTTTTTTGCACTGTTGACCGCTAATTGATGCAACTTAGCTTGCTACACTTGTGTAGTTTCAGTTATGTACACTTATAATGTCGGATATTTTGCAGCATTTGAGGAAATAATTTGAAAAACTTAACATTTTCCCATCTTAGTCTAAGTATTTGAAAGTTCCTTATATGGCATTTCTGTGCGCATAATCAGTATGCCCCTGGGGATTGAAAAAGGTTCTTGCGTGAATTTTATCCATACCTTATATGGCATTTCTGTGCGCATAATCAGTATGCCCTGGGGATTGAAAAAGGTCCTTGCGTGAATTAATTCATACCTTATAATTTATCGTTGACAATGCTGATCGCCTAAATTTTTAATTATATTTGTTTTAGATTTAAGCATCGATTACGATCTTCGTTTCTACGATCCGCTACTACCAGCGTCTGCAGCGCTATCAGTACCATTTGTAATGGTGTCGGACGCACTCAGTTTGGCACTTTGGGTCCGATTTTCCAATCCGGGCACCCGTGGAACATTTTACACACTATATCGTAGTCAGTAAGTCAGTGTAATCCGTTTATGTAAAATAATTTAGTCGACAAAACTCATTATAGTACATACAGCGCCTCATTGTAAAACTAGCAATTTTCTACGAACGATAAATGTCGGCGACTGGATTTTTATGTTACCCACCGTCTTAACTCTGGCGGCTGTACCATTATAGACGTTTGAAATCGTGATTTCAGGGGCACGTTATGCGTGTCGGGAGCACAAAATTGAATTGTCGACCAAAACAGTTTCTCTTAAATACTAGTGAAGGATACATACTTACTGCGTAATAGCATGGACACCTATAGCATAGAAATATTTAAAGTAATGCGGCGTTCACGTTATAATGTTCCTATCGTTTGGAACTCTTTACCCTCTGTGCTTACGACTATACTGTAACGACAGTAAGGGTCACACCCTCACTGAAGAAAGATTTATGAGGGTGTCCTATACACCGTCTATATAATGCACATTAACATTACGGCATCGGCGATACCACGTAGCTACCCTGTTTTCGCGGAATGACGGTGGCACGGACACCATCTGTAGCGTGTTTGATGTCTAAAAGAAATATATTTAGTAATCAGCAGTTGTCTTTTAAAGAGAACACCAATACGCCTTGCTTGTTAATGCTTTATTATGAACGCTCTCTGACGATGTGAAGATATTTAGTATAGGGATATGGAAAGGTCCTAGCTTAATACAGTAGTAAATTCATGGAAGTTTTTCAATATTACAACAGTACATAAAACTCTGGATTGCGACATACCAATGATGTTTTCTGAAATCATTTTTTTCTACATACTTCATTGTATGCCTCATTTTGAAAATATTCTGGATGGAAACGAGTCGTTAGTGAATTGGGACAATGAGCATAAATTTTTTGTAAACTAGGACGACTAGACTCAATTTCTGAAGGATTTTCGCGATGCCTCGAATAATATTGATAGTGACCTTAATGTTGATACAATTTTGGACAAACAGTACCTGTAAAAGCTTTCACGTGTGACGTCGAGTCATATATTAAAGCTTGTGAACCGTGCCAAGAAAATTCCAGATCCTTAAACTAGTCTAATGCACTCCTAATTTCATTGGCTCTGAACAGCATGGTATGACTTAGAAATAGACTTGATTACAATGTTGAGATCATTCAGTGGAAACAGGTATCCACTGTGTTATCTACAGTGTGTCTCACATTGTCTGTAGTACACAGGTTCCATACAGTGGGGACATTATAAAGTGAACGCCGCATGAATAGTTGGGCTGGTGTGGAATTCGAACCTACGACCTCCCATCTTTGGGATCCGCAAGCAGACGCTCTACTGACCGAGCTATCCCTGCCCGATTGACAACAGATATAAATCCGCGATACTCAACAAAAATAGCAAAATACAGTAGCGGCTTCAGATTTCACGCGGGAGGGACCTGGGGCGCCGCGCGCTCGACGAGCCGAATTTCACGAAGCGCGCAGACTGCGATGGACCGCACGCCCGAGGCGCAGGGCTCTCTGAGGTGCGCTCCCTCGTAGGCGCCTCACCTCCTTCCGGAGGAGCCGCACCCCTCCCCCCACCTGAGGCGCCTTGCACCCACTCTGACGCGCCACGCACGATACCCCAGGCACCGCACTCACCAGAGGCGTCGCACCCTGCCATTAAGGCTTCGCACCCACCTAGGTGCCGCTCCCCCTACCGAGGGGCCGCACTCCACCCCCGCCCCTACCGAGGCGCCGCACCACCCCTTCGAGGCGTTGCCTCACCTCCCCTGAGCTGCCGGACCTGACCTGCCGAGGCGCCACGCATGCCGTCCCAGGAGACGCACTCTCCAGAGGCGTCGCACCCCGCCGCCGAGGCGCCCCCGCTCACCGAAGTGCTGCACTGCACTCTTTAGCCCACGGATCTTAAGCACCTATGCATGTTCCGGTGGGGGATACCACCAAAGGTTGCTTCCTTTTATCTAGCCTTGGCAAAATAATTCCGTGTATTAGCAAGCTAGCTACAGTAGCTATATACGCAAGCTATGTTTGTAGCTATCTTTAAATACCATCACATTTAAAAATTAAAGTATGGGTAAAATCCATTTGGCCTCGTATTATGACCTGCTGAGAGATCGATGCGCAACAGCTTATTTGCTTGGGGTCCTTAAGAACATTATGTACTTTGAGCAGGTGGTATAGGGGCACCATCAACAAGGGGGAAACATTAAGACGGTGTGTCTGACACCATCGAAAAACTGCAAAACACCTTGCTGAAAAAATTTATAAAATCGTGGGGATGTTCAAGACACCCTGTTATCCACGGTGTGTCCGACATTGTGTGGGAGACACAGGTTCCAAACAGTGAGGCCGTTATAACATGAACGCCGCATAATTTCATACATTTTTGTTTATGTAGCAAATTCTGTATTTTTTGTTGCAAATATATTGTATTCGTTTCATTTAGCTCATTGGTTATTTATATTTACAAGCATTATTATATGTTAATGCACTCAGAGGTTAGATCATCCTGTTAGTTCCCAGCGTTGCCAAACCGCAACAGCGTACATTGCGGAACGAAAGTGTTGTGTGGCGTATGGGTGCATGTGCGATGATATTCGTTCACTACGAGAAGGTTTCTTACGCAACAAGCAACTACAGTTCCAAACAGCTCAGTGGATTTCCGGGTTCGATTTTGGCTCCGGTTTGAGCTTGGCAGAGGCATTGCAGAATACGCAAATTAATTCGGATATTAAACATCAAAATTAGTTAGCAGTAATTTTCTATTGCCAAATTCCAGTGGCGAGGCTAGGGTGGGGGCTGGGGGGGCTAAGCCCCCCAAATTCAAAATCTAGCCCCCCCAAATTGAAACGCATTAGCCTCCCAAATTTTTCAGTTCCCACATTTTTCGCCCCACCAACAATCTTGACAGCTTCACGAAACAACCAACGAACGCAAGCGTACACACTCCAGCATACGAACACACTGTCTGTTCCGATATAAAAAGTTAATAGTTGTATATGAGATATGTTTTTGTTATAATAATTCGATTGAATATTTCGTATAAATATATTTGTTGTTTTGACAAGATTAAGAGTATTGTTTGTATAAAACCCACCGTTAATAGTTGTATATGAGATATGTTTTTGTTATAACTTTTGCATGCTTCTCGAGGTATCCCTGAACATTAAGGGTAAAAAATTACAGCGTGAAATAAAAGAAATAGTGTCATACAGTGTTCAGTCAAAGAGCAACACTAGTCATACGCGGTTCGTTAGTGCCTTTTTATGTGTTATCGATCTGCTTTAAGCATATTCCGGTTCACAGTAAACTTCCTATTGTCTGTTATTTATTGATTAATGTTATTCAAACGGACGAGCAAATATAATAAACTTATTTGAAATTAATAAATCAAGATTTTTTATCAGTAGATACGCTAATTAAATGTGTTGAGTAAGAAGTGAACGGTCGTAGGGCTATAGGCCCTTCAAATTCAGAGGGCTGGCCTCGCCACTGCCAAATTCCTTGTGTTTTATGTGTTACTTTTATTTAACATCCACCTTTGTTCCAAGCCAAAAATTTGCAAATAAAGATTCCATGTGATTTCGCGTAGTAACTTTTGAAGTAATAAAATAATGTCGATTGCAGACATGAATAACGAACACAGCCTGTCTGCAAAAGAACATTGAGGTCTGGGAGTCTGTATGATATAATTTTTATGTTAAGGACTGTTTGAAGGTAGTTAATCTAAAAAATTTATGTTTTCTTCTTTCAGATCACCAAACTATCCAGCTAAAGTGAAAGAAATCATTCGAATGAGTTCCGAAGGCCTTCGCATCGATCTGTTTCCAGACGTTTCCCCACTTGTGCTTACATTTTCGCAAAACCAAGCCATAAACGATGGTAAATGGCATCATTTAAGCTTTGTTTGGCAGTCGTCCGGAGGTGCTTATTCGTTGACTTGGGACGCAGTACGATTGTATGCTGGTGGGAACTATGGAAATGATCGGTTAATTGATGTTAAGTAAGTGGAATTCAAATTGTGAACGCATGCTCTTTGGGTTAATTGTTGTATATTGTATTGGTTATCAGCTGAATTATGCAGACCGCGTGGGAAGTTTTAGAAAACATCAATCTAGTTAGCTTACATGCAGCTTAATCTGCTTCACTAGTCTTAATTTGTTGTATGTTTGCAATAGCTTAGTAACGTGTGCCAGTTGTGATATACCTCAAGTATATGTCAATTCTTATGTGTTTAACAAGATGATAGCGGAATCTGTATAAATGTATGATATGCCGGTGCTATAGCTCTTTGCGTAGGTTGTGCAGTGTCTTCACGCAACTTAATGTGTACTACGCATAATTATGACCAAGTTCCCAAACAGAAAATCAAGCTTCGTAATGACAGTACTGTCGCTAAAATTTATTACAAGTATTGCAATGTTTACAATGCTTGGGAACAAAACTTAAAACCCCGTAAATAGTTTGGGCGAAAATGCTAAACCAAAGTCTTAAAATGTTTTGCAAAGTGAGAAGGAAATAATAGAGGTATGATTTATCATTACTACGATTACCTTCGTAAAGTTATATTTTCTATCGAAATTTGCAGTAAATGGTATTTATTACCACACATATTTTGAATTACGCTACGTTTTGACAAGTCAGGGCAAAAATATAACCTACAACCTTAAAACCATTTCACATGTTTAGAACAGTTAAGCCTCCCTAAGTTAGCTCATACTTTCAGGGATTAAAATGTCAAAAAATACAACCATTTGTAGTTTAGTTTAATGTTTAGTTATTAATTATTAAATTTGCTGCAACAGTTGCTATATCAACCATTTGTAGTTTAGTTTAATGTTTAGTTATTAATTATTAAATTTGCTGCAACAGTTGCTATATCAACCATTTGTAGTTTAGTTTAATGTTTAGTTATTAATTATTAAATTTGCTGCAACAGTTGCTATATCAACCATTTGTAGTTTAGCTTAATGTTTAGTTATTAATTATTAAATTTGCTGCAACAGTTGCTATATCAACCATTTGTAGTTTAGTTTAATGTTTAGTTATTAATTATTAAATTTCCTGCAACAGTTGCTATATCAACCATTTGTAGTTTAGTTTAATGTTTAGTTATTAATTATTAAATTTGCTGCAACAGTTGCTATATCAACCATTTGTAGTTTAGTTATTGGTATCAATTTGCAATATCATATCTGTTTCCACGTTTTAACTATTAGAAGTAAGCAGTCGATAATATTGCTTGTTTTAAATGAAATTTTATGTTTTCTTCTGAATTTTTTTATGTCACTTACTAGTTTTAACATTTTCAGCGCATGGATCACCCTTGGCTATCCACTGAGCGAAACTCCAAGCGAGCCCAAATTTGTTGGCTATATATCCCGTGTAAACGTTTGGAATCGTGCGCTCAGCTTCCAAACGGAAATTCCAATGTTGGTAAGGTCAATTATTTTTCTGAATATACGGTATGCATCGCTGAGGCTTCAGGACTATCAATTTCACTTTTGCCTTATATGACCTGCGAAGGAGGAAAAATAAATGACCCACAAAACCAGAATGCCGAACAATGCATTGAGGTGCTCTAGAAAAGTGCATATCCGATCTGAAATAAGTACCTTAGATATGTCCGCATGAACATTGCTTTAACTATCGGGCCAAATGTAATTTTCACTTCACCAGAATTTCACTCAGCTAAGTTTATCTTCCGCAGAAATCGTTTCTTGAGATAATTCCGGACTAACGACTTGAATAAAAATGGAACCGCAAGGCTATGTTTCAAATGCGCTGATTTTCAAGGCACAGATTTGCATACTTACGATCGGTTTTGTTAAGGGCATACTAGGAACTAAATATACAAGTGATAAAAACATGGGCGTGAACGGTTGGAACGCGATGCTGTAGCAGCATAAATGCGACGCCACTGCAGCAATTAATATAAGTTGACATATACAAGCGCCTACTATATTTGTGCGTTGTGCCGTTTCACCAAATAAACCACCAGATTCATAGTGAGTGGTTCTAAATTGGGATGCCAGCTGCACCGCTAAGAACATTAGATTTAGGAACAGAAGTTTGGTCAAGTAATCAGTAAAAGCATAAATAATGAGAACATTAAATTTAGGAACGTCAGTTTGGTCAATTAATCAGTTAAAGCATAAACAATACGAACCTTAGATTTAGGCACGTCAATTTGGTCAAGTAATCATTAAAAGCATAAATAAAAAGAACATTAAATTTAGGAACGTCAGTTTGGTCAACTAATCATTAAAAGCATAGATAATGAGAACATTATATTTAGGAACGTCAGTTTGATCAACTAATCAGTTAAAGCATAAATAATACAAAAATTAGATTTAGAAACGTCAGTTTGGTCAACCAATCAGTAAAAGCAGAAATAATACAAAATTAGATTTAGAAGCGTCAGTTTGGTCAACTAATCAGTAAAAGCAGAAATAATACAAAAAATAGATTTAGAAGCGCCAAGTTGGCGAAATGATCTGAAAAAGCACTAACAACAAAAGCGTCAGTTTGGTCAACTAATCAGTAAAAGCACAAATAATACAAACATTAAATTTAGAAACGTCAGTTTGGTCAACTAATCAGTAAAAGCAGAAATAATACAAAAATTAGATTTAGAAGCGTCAGTTTGGTCAACTAATCAGCAAAAGCACAAATAATACAAACATTAGATTTAGGAACGTCAGTTTGGTCAAATAATTAGTAAAAGCATAGATAATAAGAACATTAGATTTAGAAACGTCAGTTTGGTCAACTAATCAGTAAAAGCAGAAATAATACAAAAATTAGATTTAGAAGCGTCAGTTTGATCAACTAATCAGTTAAAGCATAAATAATACAAAAATTAGATTTAGAAACGTCAGTTTGGTCAACTAATCAGTAAAAGCATAAATAATACAAAAATTAGATTTAGAAACGTCAGTTTGGTCAACTAATCAGTAAAAGCAGAAATAATACAAAAATTATATTTAGAAGCGTCAGTTTGGTCAACTAATCACTAAAACCACAAATAATACAAACATTAGATTTAGGAACGTCAGTTTGGTCAACTAATCACTAAAACCACAAATAATACAAACATTAGATTTAGGAACGTAAGTTTGGTCAACTAATTAGTAAAAGCATAAAACATAATGTTTCCAGGACACGAGAGATCGATACTCGTTGAGTAGTTGTAAAGCATTGATTGTTGACACTTTAACCAAGTCGATATAGTTTGAAGAAACAGAACACAAAAGCTACACTTACTTTCCTGACAAATATTTCCGTGTCTTAGATTGCAGCAACAGGCTGCTGCAGCGATGAAGTACTCTTTTACGCTTGTTATATAAAATATATAGCGACGAAGTACTCTTTTACGCTTGTTATATAAAATATATGTGCAAAATGAACAAATGAGCCAAATAAAAACCCGTAAATTCCCAAGGTTTTAGTCATAATGAAATTTGCAAGAATTTTGCCAAACAAAGTAAATACTTTGCATACAAATTGCATGTTTATCTGTGTTTAGCTTTTTACATGTTTTGCGTCCGCATTTTAAGATACACTGATGACCAACGCTTTTGCTGGACACTGCTGTACGTATGCCATTGGTATTTAGACGATATTATGTCCCCACCATCAAGTTCGGATTTATTATGAAATTATTTTAGGCCGAAAGTTGTCAAAATTCACCGGTCATATTTAATGGGCTCCTCGTTCGTTGGAAGGACTACAACATGTTAAGCGGTAAGGTCGAGCGTGTCGTTCCGTCGACATGTGGTAGCGTCGTGTGTCCGCAGTCGGTCGAAAGCCAACGATGTGAAACGACCGTTGATCGCAGCCAACCGATTACGTACGATGCCGACTCGTGCCCATCGGATATATTTCTTGAATCAGCATATCGAGAAACACCGGTTAGATGGCAGCCGCCCCGATTTATGGACGAAGTTATGCTCGAGCGCGTTGAACATAATTTGGTGCCTGGTAAGTTATTTCTAACTACGACTGGCTATTCCTTAGCGGAATATTTAACATCGAGCACATCGCAGTAGATAGGTTATCAAGGATAGCAATGAACTTAGCCCATTCTTTGTTTTCTAATTTTTTGGATAACATTTGTCGGTTTAATGTTTCATGTAGCGAACATGTGGTACTTTCGACTATAACCCATTTATGCTTACACTGGTTGTCGCTAATATTTGAGAGAAAACTCATTTTTGGTTCATTTATATTATATTAACTTGCATATATCTATATATTAACCTATATCTTGAAATGTGTTTAATAGTTAAAGATATAGGTTAATATATAGATATATGCAAGTTAATATAATATAGAATAACCAAAAAGTGAGTTTTTCTCTCAAATATTAGCGGTAAATGGGTTAAATATACCACATGTTTCGCTACATGAAACATTAAACCGACAAATGTTATCCCAAAAATAAAAATAAATAGGTACATCTTGATAACCTATCTACTGCGATGTGCTCAATGTTTAATTGTTCCGCTAAGGAATAGCCGAGTCGGGGGTTACCAGGCACAAAATTATGTTCAACGCGCTCAAAATTAAGCTTCATTCGTAAATCGGGGCGGTGTTTTATTCAATATGCTGATTTGGATCCTGTATCCGAATTCAAATCGACACAAGTCGGCATCCCGTCGCTAATCGGTTGGCTGCGCATCGTTGGTTTGGACCGAAATCCGGGGAAGCGGCGCGCGCCCACCGTGTCGAATCGGAAGGTGAGAGCACGCTCCTTACCCCGCCTTTAACATGTTGTAGTCCTTCCAACGAACGAGGAGCCCCGTAATCCTGACCGGTGGATTTTGACAACTTTCGGCCTGAGACGATTCCCATAATAAATCCGAACTTGATGGTGGACAAGTGTCAATGCAATGGCATACGTACAGCGGGGTCCGGGGAAAGCGTTGCCGTCGTCAGTGTGGTGTTGAATGCGGGACGCAAAACGTGTAAAAGCTAAACACAGGGATGAACATGCAATTTGTATGAGAAGTTTACTTTGTTTGGCAAAATTTGTTGCAAATTTTCGCTATGTTCAGAAAATTTACGGGTTTTTATTTGGCTCCATATGTTCATTTTACACATATATTTTATATAACAAGCGTAAAAGAGTACTTCATCGCTATATATTTTTATATAACGAGCGTAAAAGAGTACTCCGCTGCAGCAGCCTGTTGCTGGATCTGAGACGCGGAAAGAGTGAGTATTCCAGGAAAGTAAGTGTAGCTTTTGTGTTCTGTTTCTTCAAACTATATCAACTTGGTTTAAAGCGTCAACAATCCCATGCTTTACAACTACTCAACGAGTCTGATCTCTCTCGTGTCCTGGAAACATTATGTTTTATGCTTTTACTAATTAGTTGACCAAACTTACCCCTAAATCAGATGTTTGTATTATTTGTGGTTTTAGTGATTAGTTGACTAAACTGGTTTTTTTAATCTTAATTTTTGTTTATTTCTGCTTTTACTGATTAGTTGACCAAACTGACGTTTCTAATTTTGTATTATTTATGCTTTTACTGATTAGTTAGACTAAGAATTAAATCTAATTTTTTGTCCCACCCTATTTTATGCTTTAACTGATTAGTAATCAAACTGACGCTTCTAATATTTTTGTATTATTTCTGCTTTACTGATTCAGTTGACCAAACTGACGTTACTAAATCTAATGTTATATCTGTTACTAATTATTTGACCGAAGTTTGACGTTTATATGTTTGTATTATTTGTGCTTTTGCTGATTAGTTGACCGAACTGTGACGCTTCTAAATCTAATTTTTGTTATTTCTGTTTACTGATTAGTTGACCAAACATTTTGTAAATTTAATGTTTGTATTGTTTTACTGATTAAGTTGACCAAACTGACGCTTCTAAATATTTGTATTTTCTGACCAAACTGACGCAACCTAAATCTAATTTTGTATTATTACTATTTTACTGATTGGTTGACCGAATTAGACGTTTCTAAATCTAATTTTTGTATTTATGCTTTAACTGATTATTAAATATGACGTTCCTAAATATAATGTTATTTACCATTATTTATGCTTTTAATGATTCAAGTTGACCAAACTGGTCCTAAAATTTAATGTTCTTTTTTTATTTATACTTGATTATTAACAAATTGACGTGTAAAATAAAGGTTCGTTAGTTGTTTATGCTTTAACTGATTAATTGACCAAACTAACATTCCTTAATTTAATGTTCTAATTATTTATGCTTTTACTGATTCTGCAACCAAACTTCCTGTTCCTAGAATAAATGTTCTTAGCGGTGCAAGCTCGGTCCCAATTTGCAAAAAACCCACTCACTAAAATATAATACGGTTTATTTGGTGAAACGGCACAAAACACACAAAAATAGTAGGGCGCCCCTTGTTATGTACAACTTATATTAATTGCTACAGTAGGCATCACATTTTTATGTGCTCATTACATTTCACACCCATGTTTTTTTATCATGTATATTTAGTTCCTAGTATGCCCTTAACAAAACCGATCGGCAAATCTGTGCCTTGAAAATCAGCGCATTTGAAACGTAGCCTTGCATATTCAAGTCGTTAGTCCGAAAATTATCTCAAGAAACCGCTCTGCGGAAGATAAACTTAGCTCAGTGGAAATTTCTGGTGAAAACTGAAAACCTACAGTTTACAATCTCGGCAAATATGTTCCATCAGAACATATATTAAGGTACTTATTTCAGATCGGATATGTATAGCGCCTCAAATCGTGTTGGGCATTATAGTTTTGTGGGTCATTTATTTTCCTATTTCGCAGGTCAGTACGCAAAAATTGAATAGTCCTGAACTATACCTTATATTCAGAAAAAATAATTGACCTTACCAACATTGGAATTTTATTTTGGAAGCTGAGGTTAACAAGACTACACGGGAATTATAGCCAACAAATTTGGGCTCCTTGGTTTTCGCTCATCGATAGCAATAATACCATACACTGAAAATGTTAAAACTAGGTCATAACAAAAAAATTCCGAAGAAAACATAAAATTTCATTAAAAACGAGCAATATTATCGATATTACTATTAATAGTTTAAAAAAATAAAAGCAATATAATCTTGCAAATTGATACCAATAACCTACAAATGCAATTTGGTATAGCAACTGTTGCAGCAAATTTAATATTAATAACTAAACATTTCAAACTAAAAACTACAAATGGTAATATTAGGCAAAAATATTTGGGGTTAATAATTAATAACTAAACATTAAACTAAACTACAAATGGTTGATATAGCAACTGCCTAGCAAATTTAATAATTAATAACTAAACATTAAGCTAAACTACAAATGGTTGATATCACAACTGTTGCACAAAATTTAATAATTAATAACTAAACATTAAACTAAAAATTACAATGATTCAAAAAATATTTTGCACAAAATAATTAATAACTAAACATTAAACTAAACTACAAAGATGGTTAATAATATAAGCAACTGTTTAGGCAATTTAATAATAATAACTAAACATTAAACTGAGAAAAACTACAAAAATGGTTTTGTTTTTTTAACATTTTAATCCTGAAATTATGAGCTAACTTAGGGGGAGGCTTAACTATGTTCTAGAACATGTGAACTTAAGAGCATTTCCTAGGTTATATTTTTTGCCCTGACTTGTCAAAACGTCACGTAATTATGTATATATAATTAATTAATCCCCATTTTTCTGCAAATTTCGATAGAACATTTCTACAAAGGTAATCATAGTTAATGATAAATCATACCTATTATTTCCTTCTCACTTTGCAAAACATTTTGGGGTTTGGTTAGTTTTTTTGGCCCCAATTACGGGGTTTTAAGTTTTTTCTCCCAAGCATTGTAAACATTGCAATACTTGTAATCATTTCCAGCGACAGTACTTGTCATTACGAAGCTTGATTTTCTGTTTTGGGAACTCGTCGTATCGTAGTGGTAACTACATAAAGACACTGCACAACCTACGCAAAAATTATGACACGAGCCATATATACATTTATACAGATTCAGTTATCATACTTGTTAAACACGTAGATTCAACGTGTGCTTAGAGGCCTATCACAACTGGCACACGTTACTAAGCTCTTGCAAACAGTACAACAAATTAAGACTAGGTGAAGCAGATTAGTACAGCTAACTAGATTGATGTTTACTAATATACTCAGCTGATAACCAATAAATATCAACAATTAACCCAAAGAGCATGCGTTCATTTGATTCCCACT
>JASANE010013086.1:0-39681 GCA_030248225.1 Trileptium ribeirensis
GGTGCAGCTGGGATCCCTTAGGGCCAGAACTGGTCCTAGTACATGGTACATTGATTTGCGGTAGCGCCGTTAACAGCATTTAGTTAAAAGGTTTGAAGCTGTATATTGTTTTTCCAACTGCTAGTTTCTATGTAATAGTTGAAGTGGTGACTGATCTGCAGTATTATCATATCTAGCAATTAATTCGTCTGTTTCAGTGCATTTTGATCCTTCATCTAGATTCATGCCGTTATAGTGTGGCTCTCGATGTATCCGTACCCATAAATTACCTTTTCTGGTTGTCATCCGTAATTGTTTAAGAACTAGGGCTTCCAGCCGAGCAACGGTCATTTTCCATTCCACACGACCAGTGACGTGTGAGCCGCAGATAAAAATCCACATTTGCCACGGATCAAAACCAAATCCTCGAAGAAAGCTAAAAATTCCAGATCGAACGATTCTAGCCGAAGCTCTTTGCGCTGCAACGCCGGTTTCTTTGTTGTTCATTGCGATTTCCAATTCGGTAAATATTTTATGCTGATCGTTTTAAATGGTATTAATATCATTAAGTGAAGATTGATCACGGAACTCGTCTAGATGGTACAAAACAATGGAGTGAAATATTACCTTTCAATGTTGCGAATATTCGAGCATATCCAATTGAAAAGCTAACCCTCGTGAAACATTCAGTCGGACAAGGTTACCGTCCATCTGGAATATGTAGCTGTTGCGTTTAATTGTCAGCGTATGGTGATTAGATAAGAAACAATCTGCTATCGGGATTTGTTCTTTCACTACATTTACTTCCGTACACAGATACATCAGGCGACTGGTATTTACCATTTTGATCAGTAAATGGATATGCACAGTACATCTGCTATTCATGCTTTGAAGCGTGAATTCGTGATTTTGCAACTCTTGGCAGGGCCATGTTCGATCGTTGTTCTTCCTACCGTAGCAATTAAATGTTTATATCGCAATAGCGATCTCATCGCTAGAGTTAGATTCGTTAACACAAAAGACTCCTAGTATAAGTGCATCCACAGTATTGGTATACGGCAAACGCAAGGCCCGTTGGACATGAATTTCCAAGGCTTGAAGAATTGCCGCCATCAGTTTGGACGTAACAACGTCAAACGTTGTTTGCCCATCGGAATCTCAACTGTTGTGATTTTATTGGTTTCTTTCAAAATAATGCACCAATATGCACAATTCGTTAGGATTAGACATTTAACGATAAACTGCATTCGCTGAGCTTCACTATAGATATGCCTCGATCGCTAAACAACAGCTGCTTTCCATTGCTGTCCGCCATAGTTTTGCTGCCATTAAATTAGCACAGTAATTCCCTGCTCAGATAACCACTGTTTGCCATGCATTATTCCATTCATTTCGCGCCACGTAACGTATTCGCATTGTTTTATCTTTATTGGATGTCCAGACGATCACTTTTCCTTGATATAGTATACATTTACTGCCTTGATATTCGCAGTGAGACACAGCTTCAACTGAAGATTCTGCACTTCGACTACTATGTCGTTTATAAATTTTTGCAGGTACTACAAAACAACTCGTTGCAAAATATATATTACACGAACAACAGTGTATACTTCTACCGGGATATTCTCATTTAAGTTTATTCGTAGTAGCATGTCTACCGTGGCTATGCAAAACACTCGCTGAACACTGCTTATATTCAATTATTCTCTTGCATTCAGTTGCATCAACTTACTTCATCGGTTGTCTTTGTTCGTTTGAGTTTTTGGTCCGCAAAAAGATATGTGTAGACCTGTACTTATGTTAGAAACTTTGCAACATAATCATGATTGGCTTACATTCTGGAAGATGTTGTGCTTATACAATCGACGTTGAACTCTCTTCAACTGTTCTCGTCTATCAGGCCCCTTTGCGTTACACAGTACTGGTTTGGGTATTTTCCACAACGTTTCAGTGATTCATCACATGGCGTGTCCGATAATAAAAGTAAACGAAGGGCATTCCGCACTCTGTCTATAGTGCTAGAATCGTCATCAAGATCACTGCTTCATTCGTCCGCATCTGCATTTACCTATGCCGACCCTATCTCTCCATACACATTTCGCTGTCGATTACCATGTATAGCTTGACGGTGTCCTTCCTGTTCTCTCGCGGTTTCAACGGCTTGGTGCTGGAGGAGCAATTTCTTTTGAATTAGCTTTGTCTGTGCTAGCATTTTGGTCAATGGTCGAGGCAATAGATCCAGTGGATTTTGCAGCGCTTCGCGTTGTGATGAAAAATAAACATTAACTTCATTAAACAACAGGAATATTGACACTGCTAGACATAATGACCGGGAATTCACAGGTCCTGAAATGTGCCCTCGGGCGTATAGCTCCATAAATCGCGTCGCAAAAATTTGTATGCGATATGAGAATAAGTGAGCAAGGATAAACATGCTATAACAGCAAGGATAACCTGTTAAATATTGTGGTTTGGTAACAAGTTCTTTGTCAGGCATGTAAAACAAATTGTCGTTCTCGAGGGTCCTATGATTCATATGCTCGGTACAGTTACATAAACGATCTTTGAAATACAAGCGTAGTTCACTGGGAACATCACAAAGTTTAACAATATGAGACCAGTAAATTTGTTTAACTGTTATCTTCGAATACTGCAACAAGCCAGTTACACGATAAACTGGTTTATGTATGGCAATGTCCAGATCCGAGTCGCCAGCCTACATATTTTCTTCTTTAACTTTAATTAAATTATGCACTATCGCGTGAACCACAACTATAACAGTTTTCGAATAACTGAAAGGGTTCTCTCGTAAACCCTCCAACAAGACTTGCTCGACATTTTCGATACGTAATCTTGGCTTCTACTTGATTACACTGCTCGGGTGTGCTCCATATGTTGCAATTGCTTATCTCGAACAAATACGACACTGTGTTGTTCCATTTCCGCAACTGTTCGATAGGTTCTACCTACGATTCGTCGAGACGACGCTCCACCACCTGAAACAATTTTTTCATAGTTCTGATAATGGTGATTGAACACCCTATTACTGCGTGCAGTTGCACCCCTTGTGGTTCTTGAAACAACCTGTTCGTCGTTTTTATTTGCACCGCTGCGTCCAGAATCAAATGCAGGAATGGTTTTGCCGACATCGATGACTCTTGGAGCATTAACTGCTGCCGCCGCAAGCATTGCTGGTTTGTCAGCAGCAATGGTGTGCTCTCCACTGCTCCTGAATGAATCAACCCCTGCCACATACATTGCACCTGGAGTCGCACTATAAGCCCGGCATTCTTTCTAATCGCAGTTTGAATCGTCTGTGCCAGCAAACGTCGTCGGTTGCCACTCAATTTGAGTATTTTCTTCACAAGATGTGCCGTTGCAAACTACGTTAGCTCTAGCCGGTGCTCTGTAGCTTTCACTACCACGTGGTCCGCCATTATTCAATCGTGAGTTTAAACTGGTGTTGGGTTCATCCTGGCGCGCTCGGTGAGCATGGCATTCCGATATACTATGCCCATATTGCTTGTGAAAATTATAATACCGCTCAGGCCGTGTTGGTTACATTAGTCGATACTCAAGTGAGGTGTGGCGGCCTTTGTCGCATATCTGGTATATCGGTTTATTTCAATTGTGAAGTTATAGATCGGACAGTTATTGCTATCAACATTTTGCTGAAAGTTCTACTGCCTATTCCAATGCCTACTAGTATCGTCTGCGTTTATCCTAGCATATTTATGATTAAATTATTGCGCGACAATATTGCTGCGACGGACAGTGACACGTTTTCCAAAGTTCACCTTAACCTGTCGGGCAAGGCTGTAAGTGGCTTGGGTGCTTCCGCAATCTCTGTTATTGACACACGTGTCGTATCTTACCTTTAGCATCTAACAGAATATTTTGTGGCATATTGCTGCCGTGTGAAAATGCTATTACATACATATACCTGAATATTTATGAAGAAATTTGGTGGTAGTATAGTAGTTCTACAATCAATACTGTGTTAAACTATATATATGTGTGTACCAATGCCCGAAAAATCCCTGCAGTTAAAGTAAAAGCCAAAAGTATCAAAATTATTTTAGTATCCAAGTACCATTTATATTACAAATTTTACAATACGCATTTTTACTAAGCACAAATGGGAGCGCGACGAACGTTTAACATGTCCCTACAAAAACGATTTTAATGACTGTATTACCTATATTATGTTCAACTAGATATATTTGTTGAAAAACTGAACATACTTTCTGTAGAATGTTCGATGATGTTTCCTTTCAAAGACCAATATATCACTACGTAGTAGCTCTACTAGCTCTCAAGTTATAAACCTTGCTGTGTGTCGCGTCGCGTATTCAGAGTTACATTTGCATATTATTAGCTATTGTTGATCGTGTCTTTTCGGTGTTGTTTTAAAAGAGTTGATTTTCTCTCGAAGGTTTATATATGTTTTTGTTGTTCGTTAGTTAATGTTGTGTTTCCCAGGGATTGTTGTTCGTTAGTTAATGTTGTGTTTCTCAGGGCTCATTCCCTGGCATTCGGCACAGGATATTCATTTGGATATTGGGATATTGAAAAAAGCTGAGTTCTTTTTCACTGTTTATTTAACCTTAAATTTGCAGTCTTCAATTAGATAAACAGAGTATTTGTCTACTGGTGTTGGTTTGACTCCGCGTTTCTGACAGTGTGCAGTTGATGTTGTTCCTAGTGGTATTCTCTGGATCCAGACGAAAGTATCATAACAATGCATCTCCTGAGGATAGTCCCCGGATTTGATACCGCTAATTTCGTTAAAACTACCGTTTTTGGAGATTTATATGTCATAAAATAATTACTTTCAGAATAAGTATATATTTGTTACCGTTGTTATTTGTTCAATAAATTAGGACTATCGTCTTCTATCAGAAGTAATACCAATTGTATCTAGAATCGTTGTAATCTTGGGCTGCTAAACTTACACACTGTGCATGTAGGAAGTGGTATGTGTGTGTGTGTGTGGAGATAAAGCGCCATTGGATTAAACTGCTGGAAACATAATATAATAAATTTGAAGTTTATTTGCATACAATATCGTATCAAGTAATAAACCAATAATTAAAGTGTATGAGTTAATATTATACTACATGAATTTATCATGAGCAATATAAGTTTAAGATTCGACTGTACAGTGAAAACACTTGGTAGAAAAGAAAGAACAATTATCAGTTTAAACCTCGATATGTGTAGATATTAATATCTTTAGTATATATGAAATTTATTTTAAAAAATTCGAGTAATGATTTCTAATAGAGGAAAAATGTCCAATACAATAGCTCCACCTCTATTTTTATAACCTTCGATAACTATATTACACAGGCTCGCAAAGCTGTGTGTTCACGAACAGTTTTGTGCCCGATTTCGATTGACTAACAGACGTTTGTTAACAATTTTTATATGAAATGGCATAATAGAACGTTCAGATGGGGGCAGTTTAAAGCTTATCCTCGCATTATTGGTCGCGAGCACACTCTTTTTGATTCATATAGAATAAAATTTTGTTCGCGTATAAATTTGGTGTTCGCGAATAACAAATGGCTTTTTAGACTGACCAGAAACTGTTTCTTAACTCAAATTTTTACACAAATAACAAAACAGCATCGTTAGCGGGGTCATTTCTAGTTCAATAGCGCATTATAGTCCGTTTTTCCAGGAGTTCATAATATAAATTTGTAAAAAAGTATGACGTCCGGTCATAGTAATGTACCTTAGTTTATCCGATGACGTGGTCCTATTTCTGTCCTATAGATTTACGGGGAGTATACACCAAAGCAGTTTATAGGGTACCAACAGCCTTCTGAGGTCTGTTGGAGGGGTATCGAAAACCCTAAAATTTCTCCGATGGGTTCACCGCCAATAAGGAAAACTGGTGTAGTTGACAACCCGCAAAAAATCACAAGCTGTTAATACACCGCAAAGACCTTTAGGGATATCCTTACAGTCCTTGGAATGTGGGCCGAAAAATGACCACTTCATCGGATACGCTTACAGTATATATGCATAAGTGTGACCTATCGTCACAAACTTTTATTAATTTTTATTATGAATTCGCGATTGTGCCAAAGAGTATATGACGTCGGTTGTAAGCAAGGTTCTGGCGGTCTTTGGTTTTCTTTTAAACCACGTGGATGGCTTGATTATTTGCCGCAACTACACAATGAAACAATGTCGTGATATTATTGACTGTGAACATTCCACAATCCCACCAAATGTTTATGGGCCTCGCAACACTGGTCCCATGTTACTGTGCGTCTTATTATCACGCTTTTGGTATTGTACTCAGTATTGATATTTATATATATTTTATTAGTCATAATGAAGTGATTTTTGCATACGTAGTATGAAAAAATATCATGACTATGGTTTGAAGTTGGGTGTTTCAAGAGCATACGGTGGGGTAATACATATTTACAATCGACAGTGCTGACCAGGTTGTTGGGTCCAATATCGAAAATTAATTGTGAACTTTCTCAACAGAAAACGGAATAGTATCATAGTCTTGCCTATGGGAGTCGTCATAAACTCTTGTTGTGTATACATATTCATTTAAAGGCTATCATTTATTATATTTGATTTCGCAGCCACCGTTCAGCGTCTTCTACCTGTAAAAACAACGTATTCGTTCTCATAGCGTTGTTAATATAAATCCATAAGAGCTAAACACATTGCGGGGAATATACACCTTATGGCGCGCGGGGAAAACTTTAGAAAAATTGGGGTAAAATTGGCGCAAAATCTGCGTAAAATTGACAAAAATTTGGGCTCGGACTGTTCCCCATACCTCCACCGAGTACTTCCTCTGACGACGTCCCCACACAGACAGTCTACCGGCTAAGCCGACGATCCTTTGACGCCTTTGACTTATAGTAAATTCTCTTGGTCAAAACAAATGCAGAAATTAAAATACGAAGCGCGTCGTATAACTGTAATCACCACAGTTTTTGTAAAATACTAAAATATAATTTCAGGTTTTACTGTAAGCTAGCCACGTTCAGAAATGGTATTTTAAAAAATAGTTATGAAATTCAGTTCAGATTCAATTAGAAAGAAGACAGTAGTCGTAAATTTTTAAAAATTTTACAAAAAAAATTCACTCGATCAAAAATTGTTACTCTTTTGATTATTCATGCTTCGTCGCACTAGGTGTGTAACCATTAAGTTGGATTGCCGAATCCACAATATAAAGTTGGGATTGAAATTTATGTGATATCTAAAATTGCATTCTTTCTATATTTTGGCGTAGTAGCATGTAAAGTATAACCACCAAAACTATGATACTTTTTGAATTATAATACTAAATCCGTGTTTGATGCAGCGGCTCTATCACTCATTTCTTGCAAATCTAACTAAGCTGATACCTGAACTGTTAATATTTCCTATTATTTGATCTTGATTGTACACAGCTTATCATCATCCAAATAGTATTTAATGCTTACTATATATTGGCTGCTTCTCATCTTAACAAAATTCCAGCAATGAATGTAATGTCTTATATGCTTTTCGAAACTAAGTGAAAAACTAAAATGTTAAGTATTTTGAACACTCCTTATAAAACCACTATATTCATAATAGGCTGTTCACGGTAGTCTTTCATGTTTAATCCATGAATTCTACCTTACCTAACGTACGTGCATGTTTTCCGACTATAACATGCTGTGCACAGTGAGACTGCCTAGTTTATCAACTCCAGTCTAGTTTTGTTTAGTAGCTATGTACGAGTGCTTATCTAAAAATAAAGCTGGATCTGATGTCATATTAGCAGTTTACATCTTTCAGCTAATGGATTATGTCCGAGGCAAATCTTTATGAAATACGCGGTAAAAATGCTCACGAAATATCAATATTTGAATACGGGTAATAACAAACAGTGGACAATCGACAAACGCCATACCACATTGAAAAGCTACGCGCAAATCATGCATGTCAATTTAAACACAATTTTCCTTTTCAGTCACTCTTAATTCAAGCGCACAAATTTTCCTTCACAGAATTTAAATCTTTTTTTCTTGAATTTTTCGGGAACGCAAAATAGTTTTTTAATTAATGTGCTCTCAAACTATTTACGCCGAATTTCGTTCCCCTTAAATATGTTTACGTAAAAATTTTTCGTAGAATAACAAAGGTGGTTTGTAGGTATATGTTCAGTTTACTCTAGCTTTAGTAAACAGCAACAGTTTTGTCGTATTTTTTCAAAGAATGTCCTGTTTGCCTTAGCTCATGAGAGCCCTGTGTACGGTATTTACCGAATGTGAAATTTTCAAAGCCATTTTCTCAATGCTGTTGCCAAATTTTCGAAAAAAATGCAGATAATTAATAGTTGTAATATACTTATCTTGAATAAATGCAACGATAATAGTTTCTAAAATACACTCAAGCAGAAATAATTCGTACGCGAAGAAATGTATAAATCGGACGATAACTATTCATATTGGAAACAAAAGTTTTTGGCCAACTAAATGAGCAATCTACTGCTGAAGTTTCACCGCATTTAATTTCTCTCTGCTTTCAAGGATTTCACCTTTTACCTTTTAACTTTATTTTGTTATTTTGTTTATAAATTCTAATCAGTTCTGAAAAAATGTATGTAGCGTCTATACAGAGCAGCTGAATACACAGCTTAGTTTTTCGCTCATATCTGTGCCTGGTTTTGAAAAACGTTTTAATCATACCGTACTCATAACGAGAAAAATAGATTTGTTTGCCTTACCTCGCGGCAATATGTTGGGCAGGTATCGCTAATGACAATTAATTCACAGTGCGACATAAGACGAAAGCTGTGCTATAACATGATACAATTGACAAAAATAATGCCATGACGCTGTACCGAAGCTCAAAATTATAATTTGTCATGGTGGCATGCCAAAGCTAAACTAAATAAACTTATTACTACATAGCATTCGCTTAACCATAGTTGAGATTTTGTTCGCTTCTTGATTGAAAAGGCAAAATATTCTATAAACTGTCGTCGCCCTTAAAGTTGCGTTTTGCGTACAAACTTTGAAAACACAACAATCCAGCTAAACTACCTTCAGATTTACTGCGCTTTTTGCTCTTTCGTCTACTGCTGCCTCTACCACCGCTGGAGCCACTACCGCCTTTGTTACGATTTCTGAATGTTATAAGCATAAATACTATATACACACAAATATTACTACATATATAAATAATATCACTGTTCAATAGAAGTCACTGAGAAAAGCGCCTCTGGAGGTCGCGGCCGAGGAATTATAGGGTTCTCAGCAGGGGAGATCGTAAATTAACCGATCGATGGTACTCCTCGGAAGTGAAAAGAGGCGATACAGATGATATATACATATATGTATACAATAAAACATGCTCACATAAATAAATATATATATTTACACATATATATTACAAAATAAATAATTACATAATAACCATATATATTACGTGTGTGGCGATGCATTTGTATGGAACTTGTTTATGAAATAAAGGTATGGGCTTCAGTTAAGTAAACCTTCTTAGTTATAGGATTTAACTGTATTTGGCACTATTCGCATCAACTCGTCAAATCGATTCGACTTATATATAAATATTGAAACGGAATGAGCGAAGCCAGCGGGGTTACCACTGAGGGTGCTAGGGGGAAAATCGTGAAAATTTTGTTATTGTCTTTTTCTGTGAATAAATAGCTCATTTTTCAGTGGATGGATTGCGAAAAAATATTTTTGCCCGATAAAAGTGGTGATGTGTCCTTTCCTTGAATAAGAACAGCTCCGCCCCGTGTTCCGGGTCAATATAGCAAAAACAGGGTTTTAACTTCTTTGCCAAATCTGGTCATACACGTAGCACACTGTCACAGCCCATATTTCGTAACACAGGCTTCGCATTGAACAGAGTTAGGTTATCGAGATCCACATTTCTTTCTTTTCTTAAGTTTTCTGAAGAACACATTTCTGGGGATCACTCTCTGGAAAGCTATGAGTCCGAATATTGTTCGTCGACCGTTTGTCATATCGATTTTTCAAATTTCGCCGTTCTTTAAGTGTTTTAATTTAAAACGAGTGTCTATTTGGTCATGAACTATGGTGAATACAATGGTTTTGTTGCCTACAGTCCAACTACATTATGTTATACCTTTTTATGGAGTTACATGGGTTTTACGGTTGACGACCACGATTTCCACAATGTAGTCTGTATTCATTGGTTTAGTTATGTTCTGTGCACAGGACATCACTAATTGTCTATAACTAGGTTTATTTGAATAGTGATCCAATGATTTGAATATATGGAGACCATCACTACATTTGACGCCTTTTCATAGGCTTTCTAAGGGTTTAGCATCAATGAACGTGATTTCCAGAATATAGTCTCTGTGTTCAGTAGTGGTTGGTACTTATCATCAAGAACAGTCTACCTGTAAATTTTAAGGTATTCCGAAAACGGTGGTTTGGTTATCTAAAGATCACCACGAATATTTTATGCTTTTTCAGAAGATTTTGTTGGGTCTAAAGCCAACGAACCTGATCTGGAGAATATAGTATGTTTTCAGCAGTTTGGTCACATTTGTGTATATACAGGGTGCAAAGAATGGTATACAGAGCCATCGTTGGGACCAACCGTACCCCTAATTAGGGTCCACTCACATACTAATGGGCCTCTCCAGGGGAGGGGGTGGAGTGGAGAGGGGAGGCTGCATGGGACACTGACTGATACTATAGTTTAAGAGGCCACTCACACAATTTTGTGGAGCGGACCACTGACATGCTGGAGCCGGCCCTGATAGTATATATAGGCTGTTAGGTACGCCGGATACGATGGTATATTTATCTAGAGAGCAGTAGGAATACTTCACGTGTTTTCAGTTGTTTTCGATTGGCTTAGGATCGGCGAGGTTTTAGGGTGTTCAAGGTTTCAGAAGATTTATGGTGGTATATATATTAAACTCAACCTCTTGCAGGTGATTGCACAAAATGACTTGTAGGTGATTACATAAAACGACACGGTATTAATGAAGCCACGCTCGCCCCGTTTCACCCATGCGTTAGAGATACTACTGCATTTGTAGTAAAAAAAATTGGAAATGTTTTGTGCCAAAGCGAACGCAAAATATCGAAAAAATTTTGTAATAAACATAGCTCAAATTGACGTTTTCTAAACAGATGGAGGTGAAACTTATGGTACCAAAATGGTCATATTATCTCTAACACAGATGAATTTTGGGGTATGGAGAATAAAGGAAAAGAAAAGACCCTAAAATTCGTCAGGTTTGTTAGTATTTCGTAGTTTTATCAGTCATGTCACCTCTAATGCCATGTTTATTGAAAAAACATGTTCAGTCTATTCAATTTAAATAAATCGGTGTGTACTATCTACTGCCTAACCGTTGATATTCAATGGCTCTGTGATCGCAAATACACCATCTTCATCTATTCCATTCATATTATATCTGAAAACCATGTTCAATCGGCAATAAACAACATATTTAGACTATAGCGTTATTTATCGCTGGTGTTATACTTGTAATGAATAAATAAAGGGCACTTTATTGTGAATTGTCAAATTTCAATAAAAGACCCCTTCATCTAGATATCATTTTGTTGTTTAAAATTCCGCGTCATATAGGTACATCGTATAGAAGAATTCAGTTAATAGCTTTGAAACTAATAATTAGCTCTGTGGCTCAAACAGACTACCAGTAGGTTTTAAGTCTATCGGCAAACCAGCCAATCATTGATACAAAAGATTACTTTTAGTCATAACGTTCTTCATCGTGTTTTAGTCCACTTCCTATTCTTGATATAATTTACTAAAAATTCATTCTTCAAACGCCGTTGTTCACTTTCAATGATCACATTATAAAATACAGCTCGGTGCAATGCTCGAGATGCAAATTGATTCCGGAAAAGTTATATTTCCAATATTTGATTGAGTTTATCCTTTAGAACTGGTTGTTTAGGCGGTATTTTAAACGCATCTCATACATGAGCTGGCGTTACAAAATGCAGAGTTTGGCAAAGGTCGAAAATAAATCACAACCTAACAGCTGTGGTAAATATATTAGGTAAACAACAACAGAAGGTATAATTGCTGATATACGCATACATTGGTGGTGGTCACCTGTCAAACCCAGGATCATCCCAAATATCGCTGAGGACCGGTCGAAAATTATTTTTTTCAAGCCAAAACAATTTCGACTCAGTTGAATCGAGTGTTTGAACGTCAGCCACGCGCGGCTTTGACGAATGAGCCCATTGTTTGATCTTTTTAGCGCCGTATTCGATATCGATGAATTTCCCGTTGGATGCAACGTATTCTTCGTCGTTTTCTAGATCCCTTAAAATTATTGATAGACGTTTAGCCAACATTTATTCATTGGGTTTACCAAACATTAAATTGGAAAAGGATGTTTTGTTACCTCTGGTTGCTTAAATGCAAAAATATGAATATGCCGGACCGCATTGTTACGCTGTTGATAACGGCATTTAACTCGTCACGACAACCATTTATCCATACATAATTATGGCAACCATAAATAACGACAACTCGAAAATTCAGACTTTGCTTTGGAAATGTATATATACTGTATAGCATATTTATATTAGCAAGCTTATTTACTTGTCAAGTGTTTGATAAATTTACAGTGTACAAATTGCATTGATCACAATTGTAACTGTTGTAACGTTGGTAATTCTTAGTAAGTACAGCTAGGTTTTATGAAATGCGTTTTAGAATACGTATATAGGCAGCTAAATTATAGGTACAAAAATTCGTATAATTTCTTATTTCTTATTTTTTATTTCTTATTTTAAGAAGTACCGTTTAAATAATATTCCGGGAAAGGGTAAATTAAACCTAATTTCACTGCAAAGTGGTTTGTATAGTAGACTAATTATGCTTAAGTATTTACAGGGTTTTAGGTCGTTATCTTATGGCACTGACATCAATGCAACAATTCCTCTCATAGAAGTAAAAAGTAGAAGGTAAATAAATGTAAAAGTCAGCGTGACTTAAATCTTTAATCCTACCCATATTTTAGCTATATATAACATAACTGATTATACTTTTTCAGATCAAGAACACCTATTCATTGTACGTAATAACAAACGACTTTTTCTTGGCTACAACTTTCAAAAAAACAAGTTGATCAAATTTTTTTTCAGACTGAAGTCACTTCAAATTGTACGGAGATTCCAGCAACTCCGTGATATGCGAACAAATTTGGGATAAAATTTTTACAACGCATGTATAATCCCTTTCAACTGGAATATGTTTGTGTTTTGTGCAGTGTTTGACATACTCGAGCAGGCATCAGCGATCGATGCAGAGCTATATGGTTAGAACATGGGTATGGCGAGAACTTGCCTCACGGAGCACACAGCATTTGCTAGGTGTGGCACAGCGTATTCAGACCTGACGAACATAAACAAATACTCCACATTTCTCTCATGCTTCACGGCGAGCGGGCATCATAGCGCGGGGAAGCACAGCTTGCCTTTGTCCCCTTCCCTTCCTCTTGGCTACGCCCCTGGTTTGAAAGTTGGAAACGCTAATGACATAGCTATTTGGTAGCTATTGCTCGGTTCCTCAAGGAAGCTCACAACGCGAGTGAGCCACAACGCCAGTGCAAACATACAGCATCCGCTAAACATGTCATAATGTACGTTGGATCAATTTCAAACCAGTGTGCAAGAAAGGGTTAACATCAAATTGTACATTTATTAATACATGCCTTTGCGTTTACCCTCGGCAATGTTAACTGTTACAAAGTTTGAAATTTCGACCTTCTTATCTGGATGACGGACAATGGTCTCTTATATAAAAGACAAATGTGCGCTACAGCTAGGAATTGCTCAGAACATGCGATGGATGCACAGGCGCAACCACGATTCGAAAGGGGTCTAAACAAAATTGTACAATCACCACAAGCTGAAATGTGGGGGGTCAGCCTGAGATGCATTGTAAAAATTTGCCACACCTCAGTGATGACTGATTTAATGGCACAAGGCCGCCAGCTACAAATAGAAGGCCACAAGCTATAAATTAAAGATTCGGATAGCATGACGGGGTTACGCCCTGGATGGATGGAAGCTATATTAGTAAGATAGCTACAGTATAAAATGTGCAAAACCACAGTCCTGAAATTACGATGTTTTAACAAAAAATTGCAGAATTAGTTTTATTAGGGTTTGCAGTTATATAAAACATGCAATATACAAGGTTGTATTTGAGTTTTTATAATTAGTTGCGCATTTGACCTTTAAAGACCGGAACATTATATGGTTAGGCAAAAAAGCATTTTAGAGTGGTGTGGTTGGAGGCGGAAATCTATGTATGTCTAGCCAACACATGTATAAAGACCAAAGCTTAAGCTAACACTTCTGCGTATTAACGAACGAGAACTGCATAGCGTGCACTTCATTTACGCTCGTCTGGGTTATATTGGGTGCGCGTTCCTTACCATGTTACTTGTTAGTAAACAAGTAAACTCACCTAAAATGCCGTATTTCATCGCCGTCAAGTGTGTAGACTGTTTGAACAGCACCGCCGTTTTTGAATTGACAAATCCGAGTTAGTTCATCGAGAAAATTAACCCAATTCTTCATTCGACGTCGGGTTACTTTGATTAGGGTGCCTGGATCATACTCGTCTCCGTTTTTATAGATTGTTATGCTAATTGGCTTTTCTTGTTGCGCTGGATTAAAAAATCGTTGAATACCGCTGTCCGAATCAGAATCATAATAATCACTCTGCGCTGGAATTAAATGGATGCAGATGAGCCTCATTCGGTGAATTTCCACTACCGTAAAAACTGGACTTCAACTATGTTATTCTTCGAATAAAATTATACAAACAAAAGAAACAAAAACAATACTTCAGTATTACATACTGATGCTTAGCGATGTGACAAAAACAACGACCCTATAAATGCGTGGCCGAAAGATGCTATATATTCAAAAACGATTGGAAATTCGTATGGAATTGCATCAAAGACGTCGATACTTTAGCTTAGTTACAACCAAACATTAATAAAAGACACGACTACGGAAAATATACTTTCAGCAATAATGTGATTCTTCTTTTAAAGCTATTGACATAATAAAAGTGGTGGATGTTCGCTAATTTGATGCGCTAAGGCGCAACAGTAGCTGGATGTAAATTTCTAAAAGAAACAAACATTATAAAACATTTCGACTATAGCGTATTATGGCTATATGATATGTGATATTAGTTGAAAATTAAGCACGATATTTGTATTGGGCAACACTTCCTGGACAAAATTGAACCTGCAGCAATGTCTAAAAGTACTACGGTGTTAATGAGCTTTTGGTTAAACCGTACAGTTTTAACTTCTTGAAAGTACGCCATGTATCAAAGCAAAATATGGCATGTACTTCAATGTAAATCGTTATTGTTCGTGGTTTCAACAAACCGAGGGGAAAAGAAAACTGGAAATAAAGTTACACCAAATTTGAAAGTTAAAATTTCCTTGCTTCTACTGCAGTGCTGACCTATGAAATAATATTCGCATACATAAATTATATATTATATGGCTGAATTTGGTAATTCTAGCATCCAAACAGTGCCATTAATATATGCTGAAAAATGTTTTTATAATCACAACGATTACGTTACGTTTACGGTCAAATTATTCACTATTTATCAAACATGTAAATTATAAAATCTGATTAAGGATAAACAGTATACATACATTTTAGTACTATGAACAAGAGAAAACATGCTATTAATTTTTTGAGCATAACCAATATAACCACAATTCCATGCGTTTTAGCTATTCTCCAAATGATTTATTTTAAAATAACTTCCTCAACAACTTTTCACTTTTTCGATGTTTGATATTTCACCTTTTCGTAACCACACAATTGTGCAGTTTATATCACAGAAATGAAAAATTTTACAAGAGAAATTAATTTGTTGACAGAAAATAATTTTTCTACAAATAATATATAGAATTCACACTGAAGAGGCTCTTTTGTTAAGTGCATATAATCGCAGAGCATGGAATGATCAAAGCCGCTTATCTAAATTCGCGTCTTCTTTTTGCACAACAGTCAGATTCATATTATATAATTACTTTATGGCTATCATAGCTATTAAAAGTCAGAAAAGTGAACGTTAAAATGTTATTATCAATCAGCCATTCTAGCAATACTAGATCCCTAGCTTAGACATGACGCTCCCAAGATTTTAGGAAATCAAATTCTAAGAAAAGAGAGCATTTTAATCATTCATTCTTTGGCGTGCCCCAAACCTCTTCCATTGCAAAGAAGACAAAAATTTATTCTAGGGAAATAGGTATGGGCGGTTTTAAAAAAGTTTTAAACCACAAATTTCTAAAGATAGCTAGTATATTGAGAAAATCCAATTTAAACAATACAATATGATACGTGGTAGGCATTATTGTGTACGATGCTTCTGTACTATATTATAATTTTACCTTTTCCTAAATATTCGGTACAAAATTTCTTGATAATAATTACTACTTTATTTCACATTACGGAATATATTCTTTAATATATGATATAATAGATTTCTCTAAAACGTCGGATTACAGAAAAAATTTTACCTTAATTTTCAGGAAATTTTTCCTTAATATTTTGAAAATCTTGCACTGAATATCAATGATATTCCTTCTCCTTAACATTAAAGAATATATTCCCTTGATCGTTTAAAGAAAATTTATTTCTTAATATTAAAGAATATATTCTTTAATGTTTAGTGCTAGGATTAACAATACGATGAATATTGTTACACTCGCCAGGTTCCCCATATTATCGCCCGCCGTACGATGTGGTTGTTTTTGGCCTTTTCAACTTAGATTTATTATTATAGGCATTATTGGTTATAAATAGGACACACCAAAAATTCTTGGGCCCCAGCCATATTATTGGATCACCGGCTTACACCAATTATATTCTTGTACCGCCAAACATGCACCCAGCAATGTTCTTGGACGTCAAAATTTAAACCGTTAGGTTCGTGAAAACCAAATTCACACCCTAGTTCCTAGGTTTATCGAACATTGTTGCTAGATTTATGAAACTTAAGAACAATTTTCGACTCATCAGGAAAGTATGGAGTCCGAACAGTTTGAATTTGGTGGTGTAAAACTCGGGTATGGGAACTCATTAGTTCGAAAACATGGATAGATGTAATTTTGGTGGTCCAAAACCTGATGTGGTCCAAGCATGACCCAAAAACCAGTGAAATGGCGAGCAGGCCATGTTTACGACCCACAATGTGGTTCGTAAACGTCTATGTAAGACCGAAAACGAACGCGGAGTCCTGCAGGCAATAATATATGAATCCTCTAGAGTTTTGTACTCTTCAGGAGGTTTAGCTGTCATAAAATCATTGTACAATCTTAATATGCCTGCTACCGGACCATGCAATCATTTAGAATCTCCTTTTCATGACACATGACACGCTGCGCAATCGTCAACCCTACCTTTGCCAAAGCTCAGACCATATGGCTATTTTTAATGATAAACGATTATATATGTGTTCTCGTAGTAATGTATGAATAAAAACTATGTTCAAATTATATAATTTCTAATAAAAGGTAACTATTTAGATAATGCATCTCGAGAGGTAACGCAATTACGCATTTTATAGATTTAAAATGATGCATATTTTTCTTAGACGTTGATTTGTAACTGTAATACTATATGTATGATCATTTTTGTGCGTGGGTCCACTTTACCGGAATTAACTGTGCATGAATATATATATTTAGAAGTATGCAATAAAAATTCGATTGGATTTCCAGTGAACACGCAGTCAGTAAATTGCGTCCTAACTCATGTACTAATGACAGCGAGCGGAGCAACATAAATGCTGCATTGCAATTTGTCACCGCGTACATAAGGAACGATGGTGATTTGTGCGAGATCTCCGGTGTAACATCGTGCACTGCCTTAAAAAACGAACAACCCAGGTGTATACATGCAAAGTGGACTCAGGCATTGGGCTTAAGCTGAAATATCATTATCATACGTGGAATGGTATGGTTAGTTGGATGGACGCGGTATATCTTTCTGGTCATGAAGACGATTCTTACCAATGTTTGACGGACAGCACGTAGGTATTTATAGACACGCAAATTTAAAAAACGTACCCATGTTAGCCAAGAACCGGATGTTTTAACAGGTGTACCGCCAGTATCAGCCTGGGTGTGCGGTTATAGCATTGATGATAATTTAAATTTATAGAGAATTACAGAGAATTGATATATTTATCTCGGAATTAAATCTGTTTGACTAAAACGAAAAACACAGTCGTTACAATCTCAGAGTTTAACCAATGCAACAGAATAGATTCATTTAATGAATTTACTTCGGCTCAAACAGTAATGTTATCACTTATGCCGACAAATTTTAGTTTGCTTTAACGTATTTAGCACGAGTTCACTAAATTAGTATGAATATAGTTATTTGTATGCACTCGCACTATAAATCGAACATATTTATATCCACATATTAGTCAAACCATGCCAATGTATCAAGCACTATGCACATGCACCACCTCCGTAAAAGCAAAGTACATTCTAAACGTTTGCATTGTAGCGAGTACATATTATTTTTAGTGCCACATTTGATCAAGAGAATGCGAAAGCTTGTATTAAAGTTAATATCAGTTTGTTTAAATTTAATTTAATTAAATTTAATACTTTTCGGAGTTAAAATTTGATCTTATTTTGAAAAACAACCCATGCATGTACCCTATATTTTTATGGACTTAAATTAAAAATTTAAACTAAGGATTAATTTCTAAATACATTCATTAACAGAAATGAACTTCACCTACATCTGGTCACAGTAAATGTTTTACATTAGAATAGTCTTGGAAAATTACAAATGCAACTAGTGACGTTTATAAACTGTGTCATGAGTTCGCCTCCACCCAGTTGAGTACGCTAGGGGTGTTGGCAAAAAATTATGGATTCACGTGGGCCAATATCAGGTTACCCATGATAAGCTATACTGGTCCGAAGCGCAGTTGGCTCGCGGCCCTAGTGAGAGCTTTCCACATAACTCATTTGTGTCCCAAATGTCCACTTTGGGTCGATGAGAATTGTTGCGGGAACCGTTGACCTAAAGACTAAAAAACCATAACTATGATAACAACATATCAAATTAAGCTACAAAAAGTTTGCTACCAAGAGTAAACCCGAAAAATTTAAAATCTATTCTTTAAGCCCAGTTGAGCCCGCTTGCTTTCATTTGCAGCACCCCAGAGCCAAGCGGACCAATATATATTAGTCCTTCACGACAAACAAAGAAAGATTCCTAACATCAGCTCGTTCTCAGCTAGGCTATTAAAACATGTTTAAAGCGCGCACAAGTGATTTTTGAACATAGCACACGGTAAAAGCCCTGAAATGGCGACCACCAACCTAGACGTGAGACCGTGACGAAATATATAGACAGGTCTGGCCATCCGGTCGGAAATACAAGTTGGATCGACCCGGCCTGAACCGAATTTGCAAGATTTCTACCCAGCCCTTTGTAAACGGGTGTCCGCCAGCTCGGCCCGGGCCGTGGGCTCAAATTCTCATTTTGACACCAAACAGCCTTCGTCAAGATAGAACATAATGGTCGAAACATCTATTAACGCCAGAAAACGCTATCAGGCATGACCAGCCAAACATTAATAGTACAAATATATAATAACTTTGTGTACCTGATCAGCGATGAATTGACTATGATTTAGATATCGTCACAGCGCGAAGTGCTGTTAAGCAGAAATGAGCTGTGATTGGTATGTTATTGGAGTACGATGTAAATGAACAAACTGTGGAGATTACTTAGTTACCAGGGCGACAGTATACCTGTAGCGTTGGATTTGTCATTACCTATTAACGGTTTGTGTATTGAACAGCTTATGATGTGGATAATAGACAAATTATACGTTTGTATATATAAAATAACAGGACCCATGGAAGCAATAGACTTCTATATTACAATAATTGCCATTCGGTGGATGGCCATATTTACAAAACAAGCTATCGCAATCAAAAGGCGTTACCAGAATTTCGTTTTAGAGAAATGTGTGTTATTCCTTTTTCTCACGTTTCCATGAAAGGCTAAATGTGCCGCTTTGCAAATTGGGAAAGAGACTGAAATGATGAAATTGTGCTGCTTAGTCCTAGTAACTGCCTTAAACCATATACTGCTTCCAGATTCATTTAAATGATGGTGCTAGTTTTGTCTATCACATCACAGTAATGGTTTATTTGATAAAAATATAATGTAGATACATTATAATTGTTATTAAACATCATTTTTTGTTAACCTGTGACTTCTTAAGTCAATGAATATTTTGTACAGCCTTAAACAAACTGTGGCTTGAACCTCGGTCGTTCTGGTGCCAATCTCCTGGTACGCTAGCCACTATGCTTCCTAGGAGCTGTTATTGGGTTATTTAAAGAACTTTAAAGAGCAAACGAATAACAACACACGCGCAAAGGCACACCGGACGACAGGCTCGACAATCAACGCGCAACACAATGTACACTATGACAAATGTGTCAATGTACGAGAGAAAGCGTTAAAAATAAATCCAGTTTAGCTAGTCAAGAATATCTTAATTGCTTGTGATTTTAATTTCGCATTTGCCTGTGTATTAAGCCTTTTTTCCACCAATCCATTTACAGTTACACTGTTGTTATTGCCAAATTCACCTACCAGATTGACTGCAAAATTATGGTCATCAGAAAACTGGCAGATGGAAACTTTTCATAGCTGGTTCAAAGCACTATGGAATATATATTAGAAAACAGAATATCCGAATTCTGCGTTCTCACATTCTATAAATAACACCGTATATCATCTAATAAATACATTAATGCGTACGTGCAATGTAATAATTGTTAAATTGTTAGACCTTTGCCGCATTTCTGTATTTCGTGCATTGTCGAAAAAACTTTTGCAGCAGCGGAGGATTGAACCTGGATGGTTTGGATGCGAGCCTCGTACACTAGCCACTATGCTATGTATGAGCTATTGGTTCTTTAAAGAACCTTGAAAAGCGAACGAATAACAACGCACGTGCAAACGCGCGCCGCACGACAGACACGACAAGGTTATCGCTTCACAACGTAGGCTGTACATCGCTAGAAACTATGGGGGAAGGGTTTAAATAGTAGCAATAAACTATGATTAACACGTTAGCTATAAAATCACAACTTTCATTTGCGTTCATATATTTGCATGCGTCGTTGTGACGAGTTCAGCTAAGCACACTAACACTGGCTGTAATATAGTCTATATAGTGAAAGCCGTGCATACGAATATCTGAATGCACGGTTAGTTATATAACAAGTCAGTTGTAGCATATTTAATAGTGCGTTCAAAGATTTGTACGCATGGAAACTCGTTCTATCGCACTCGTCTGAGCTCGTCACAACCGTGCGTTCAAATCTTTGAACGCACTGCTGCCTATGCTACAACTATTACTTGTATTGTAACAAAATATGCATTAATACCTACATACAAATATTTGGATGTTTGGTTACTATATTCAAGTCAGCTATAGCATGAGGCCATCCGCACTATCAGAGGGTTACGCATGTTATATACGTTGTTTTCGATCGATCAAACTTGTGCTGCTGTACTGGATTGACTCACTACAACTGTGCATAAACATTTAGGCGTATAGCTATGCTACTGGTATGTATTACATAGAACTACTATGTTCACATCACTGCAAACCGTGCTGCATATAAGATATGACATAGTTGTAGTACAGTTATATATTCACACATACATGTTAAAGAATTCATTGTAGGTTGCTTATGACTGTATTTGTTACCGAATTGAAATTATAACAAACTATACTTAATACCGTGAGCTGTGTATCTGTTGTGACAATCTTCGAAATAAAGCATAATATGCTTTAGCAACAAATCCATATATAATTAATTTCGACAATTGAAATTGATACCGAATTCTATTACAAACAAAACACGGTCGGCACAGAAGTCAGTTTCATTCATTGCCTGATTTATACTGCATTAACTAACTAATAAACTTTAGGTTACATTACTTGCTATTAAAACCAACGTACTAGTGCAGCTCGCTTGCGAGCCAGAATTCGAGTCATGAGAACAATCCCCCGAAGTCTGTTGTAGAAAGCACACACAAACAAAGCCTACACACAGTAAGCAGGTGCAGCATTATATAAACCGTGAGTGATGAGTCACAGTTACGCCCGCCTCTTGTGATAGCCAACGTATGCAGTAGACAAAATATCATACAACGAGTACAAAAACAATGAACTAACAATTTAGTAATTCAATAAAACCCTAAATTGACCGTGAAAAGAACGTTAAAGAATTCAAACCGACACTTGAGAAAAATCTCATTTTTCATACCAAGTATGAAGCAGAAGTGTGAAAAATATTTGCCACACAATTTTTTGACACTCGCAATGAGCTTGTTGGCCCAGAAAACAGATATATCACACTAAAAGCAATAAAAACACACATTTAGGTGCATTTCCCACGACTTTTCACCAAATATGACATTTGGCGCCAACTATAAGCTTATAGACTCCAGATTGGGAAGTAGTTGAAAAACTTGTTATATATCATCGGAAAGCACTGGTACAGCTACGTGGAATAGGCCTATTAGTTTGCGGATACTTTGTTTACTTATTGAGAAAAGTCGCAAAAACTGGAGGGGGTGCCCGAAAAATGGGCCAAAATGACGTCATTTTGCCCCATAACTTTTCCCACAGGAAAAAATTTAAAAATCGGGCTCCGTCACTACACCTAAATCGACCATTGCGGTTCGAATGGCCTATTTTGCATCAAAACCCGCCCAACCGTTATCGAGCACGAGGTGCGACAGACACAGAAACACACACAGACAGGACCTCCTCAACCCAATCCAGAGCCAAAATTGAAAATTCTCGTTATACTCGCTCGCTTCGCTTCGCTCTCTCATTCCACTCGAATTCAATTATGCATAATTTTTTATGTCACAGCCAGAATGGTCCTCTGTACGCCAAAGCCCAAGATTCGTGTTCAGGTAGTTTTATCGCTTTAACGCCTGATGCAACCACCACTACGCTGATTGTTACAAGACTGAAATGTATTATCATGCCTAGGTGCAGTACAGGGACATCTGGACCAGTAATTTAGAACTCCATCACATGAGAAGATATTTCTTAATTATTTTATATTAAATTTTTCCAACGCCCATTTTTTTAGGCTATTTTCAACTCAAAAACAGTTGCACAGAAATTTTAATCTTAGCATATTTTTTGATAAATTTAATGGAAAATATAAAAAACGAACACTGGATATTTCAGAAACTGTGCGAAGATGTGAGCATCGTTTTGGTTAACCAAATTTTTGCTGACGTGAAAACTGTTTATTAGAACAATAAAAATAATTCTACGCTGGCGAGAGAAACGATATCTGTTGTGGCGGATTGAAGTGAACTGACACAGTTGATATAACCTTGTATCAGTTTTATTCAGTAACAAACTTTAAAACATATAAATTATTTTGTTCTTTTACTTGGATAATCAGCAATTCTGTCTTTTCAATCAGTACTTAACCCACTTTGCTAGAGCCGGAACCAATGCACTAACATTCTGGATATTTGGTAGCTGATTAAAACGAATCGATTTGGTGAATTTCAGTTAGCCAATCGCTTCCCCACAATGCGCATAGCATGTTGCGCGTGTCTATTCGTGTATTTGACGTTGAAAGGCAGGATATCGCTGCGCAAGACCAATTCCACCCTGTTCGATTAAAAATGTTGGCAGCCATAACATTGGTTGGTTGTTTGCAATTATTCAACGTTGCTTCGCCGAATCTATCAGTTTATCACGCTCTTCTAAAACACGGAAATTTTGCTATAACAAAAAATCCCTGTGAATACAGTGTTGGTCATCAGCTTTTCCGTTGTGTGATTTTGGATGTCTTTGTGTTGTTCCTTATACCTTGCCCCTTGGATGTACAGAAAGAGGGTGTTCTAGAAACGCATGCTTACATCGGCCGACATGGACATTCTTCGTTGGACTGTCAGCGTTGACCTTCATTTTTTCTCGGGACTGAGGACATTATACGAACGAAACAAGGCTGCAATGAACGATGACTGT
Organism: Trileptium ribeirensis; assembly: GCA_030248225.1. NCBI lineage: Eukaryota > Metazoa > Nematoda > Enoplea > Enoplida > Thoracostomopsidae > Trileptium > Trileptium ribeirensis. Next base: position 24,109 of record JASANE010013086.1, read on the forward strand.
CAGTGCGAGTCCATACATGTACATGATATGAAAACATTATCTTTTTCTGAAAGAAAGACATCGTTGGATGCTCCCGATTTAGTGGCCGGAAGCTAGCTGTTTGTTTGAAGAAGATTCGCTGTACTGCGGAGTTACATTGTGCACTTTCGGAAATATTGGCCCCAAAAGACTGATGGAGCAGATCGGCCGGGATGAGAATAACTAAAACTACCAGGCTGGCTACAGCAATCATTGTTGACCGTCGACATTTTATTGCATGCATGGCCATCGGTAAAGCATGATACTATGATCGGTCCATAATATGCGCTGTGAGAGCAACATTGAGGTTACGACGGAGTAGCCTGACGACGCGTGCACGCTGGCCAAAATACCGTTCTGCATTATGGCTTGACAAAAAGCTGCTGCAAGACGTGGTTCCAAATGGACGAATCGAGTTGTCATCTCTGGTGATAAATAACCATCCGAGGAAACCAAAACGTGTGACCCAGCCGCGCAGAAGCGACATTGCTGCTTAAGTAGTTTATGTCAGCCACCTTGATATCCGGGAACAACTAGATGAAACGATCGAAAAGACGGGTTACCGATAACGATTTGATGGCAGCGAACCTCTAGGACGTCGATGCGTAGCATGTGGAAACATAACGTCGAGATACCGTGTACAATTGTTTACATCCATCCATCCATCCATCCATCCATCCATCCATCCATCCATCCATCCATCCATCCATCCGTCCATCCATCCATCCATCCATCCATCCATACATTTGTATTCAACCCGGTATAAGGAATGCAAGTCCTCGCTTGTGGATTTAGAGTTTGACGCTCAAAATTTCCATTGCATGCACTTGACTTCTGATGTCAACTGGAATTCGTCTTCGCCACGATTTTTCCGCGTCGGCCATTCCCGTTGATCTGCGACGTAAGCATTTCCTGGGATCTGCTGATTTACCGCAGCGACATCGGCTCAATCCGGCCTAGGGATTCGGTCCAGGCCAAGTCCATTGTTCCTTGCGCATGTCCTGATGTGCCGGGTCATATTTGATCGTGATTTCGCTCCTCGACAGATGAAGCATATGCCTGACTCGGTTCCTTTACAATCTTCCTCATGATTCCTCATAGGCCCCTGACAATCCAGTACCGTCACCTTGCAGACGCAACATTCGAAGCGCTTGGTCGTGTTGCTTCGGTGTATTCTCCGTCGATGTTATTTCATACCCGTCCGAGTCTTGAAATTTTTCCCCAACCGTCCCAGCCGCATGTAGTACCTTGATGGTGTGCGTGGTTGAACTGGATTCTCCTCTGTTTTCGTTGCCGCTGTGCCTCCACCATGTGCTCATCTGTAGCCCCCACTCTCCGATAGAATTCATTCTGTTCGTTATCAACTTCTTCCACGCCACGCTGTGGATGGCTAGCTTCTCCAAATTGAATTTTCGTAGCAGCTTACGCCAATAGTGGATGGTGGTTTGGCTACAGTGTCTGCCGCCCAATTCGTACCATCACAGCGTGATAATCTTAGTGGTGCATTTGTTGCGCATCGTCATTACGGGCGAAGTCGTGCAACACTTCTCCGTTCCGGCTTCTAGCGGACGCTTACGACGCCCAATGGCTGGAGTACCCCGAGCATGTTGGTGTCCGCTACTTCCGTTTGCATTAGAGCTTGTCCTTTGCTTATGTTCATCCATACGTGTCTGTAGGCGTTGTCCATGATTTGTTGACGTTTCTTCAGCTCGCCGTAAAGCTGCGGCCTGACCGCACACACAACTTCACACATGCCTCGACCACATTTCTTTGCGTTTCCTTTGTCAGCTTCGCCAAGCTCTTCCAGCACTCGCGATTTGGTTGGTGCAGTCTTCCTTTCGCCTGATCCAGTCTAGCATCCTGACCCCCATATCTTCCCTCCGCGAGAATGTGAGATTTTCTTCCTTTCCGTCGTGTTATTCCTCTTCGAATCCCATGATTGATCGTTTCTTTTCTTTCTTTCCAGTTGCAATCTTGTCCGTCATGCCCAGCAGCATCATATCATCGGCGAACAGTGATTCGGTGACCGGTACTGTCTTAGCGCCTGAGTTGAATAGGCCGCCGTTACTCGTCCGTGGTGGCAGAAACTTGCCGGGAACCCACTTCCATGTGATTCCGATGTCTGTGTCACAGCATTTTTCAGCGATTGTCGTGGCCAGCATGATGACACAATAACATGAAATCTGACGTTAATACCGATTACGTGGTAGTGTGTGATGTAACTGAAATACGGTCATGTGATCACAACAGTTTCTGATGTAACAATTACATCAGAAATTCTAGGCGGTACAAATGTATTTAAACGGTGTACATCCCGGATCCTTGTTTAGTTTACTTAATCATTCATGATTTGTTAATAATCAGTTTTTGTTTAATTTACTCTGAAGCCACAACAGAGTAAATTGGCGATCAGGTTTTCTTTGCTTCATCAGCGATTCATCGACTGTACAAACCTCTGTTTTCGACAAATCTTTGCCGACTCATTTCTTCACGGATCAACATTTGCTGTTCTTGTTTTTCTTTTGATTCTGCCTTTCTTTATTGATACGGAGCAACATGTCTGAGCTTGAGCAGATCCTACAACTGCTTCAGAAACAGATAGCGGTTCGACAACAACATCAGGAACAAATGGCGCTACTTCAACAACAAAACCAGCAGCTGGTCGCTTCCCTCCGTAGTTCAAGTTACCCCGAATCGTGTCAAGTTTCTATTCGAACGTCCTCTCCGTTCTATTCGACATACGAACTATAATAGAACTATTACTGGGCCCGGTTCAATACCTTTGGGGAAGCTCACTCGATCCCAATCAAACGACATGCCAAGGTGTTCCTCACCAATCAACCTCGCAATGCAGCAATCCCCTCCAAAGGAAATCAACGACCTAACGATCGCCGAGATTGCCGAGTTCATGCGCGATCAATTCGACCGACACGATACGTCGTGGTCCGCGAGCGTTTCAAGTTCTGGTCCGAGATGCAACGAAGGCCGGGAGAAACAATCAAGAATTGGCTGCCGCATTCGACAAGACGCGGTCACTTGCGACTTCCCCTCAATCAAGGAACCCTAGGACGAATCCTTTCGCACAAGATTCACCTGTTCGGTGGGCAACGAAGCCGTCCACAAAGCACTGTTCAAAGTCCACGACGACGAGTTGACGTTCGCAAAGACCATCTCAATCGCACAAGAAACGGAAGACGCCGCAACGGTCGCTAAAGCGACGGTCTACGGGTCGAAGTCTAACCCGGTGCTGCCGATCAAGCCGGTGTTCCCCCTCAAGCGGCAACAATCTAAGGCATGCCGTGGCCGAGACTAGGGTTCTTCTGCGTACAAATCCGGGTCAAAATCATCAATCCCAAAGGGTACCTGCGGACGACGCGGACGCCTGGATCATCGAGGCGACGGCTGCCCTCACAAATAAAGGAAGTATTTCCACTGCGATATCATCGGTCACTTAGAAAGCGCTTGCCTCAATAAGAAGCGCGGGATTCCACGCAAAGGAGCGCGAAAGGTCAAGTCGATCGTCACAATGAAACGGTCATCTGCTGTGCCGCACACTTTCCCCGCTAGAGCGGGGAATCTTTAGCACATCTGCTTCCATGACAGATGAGTCGTTTCTAGTAGCCACCAGTTGCACTTTTCTCTGAACCTTTCTCGGCTTTCTTCGTCGTTGAATCTTTCGTCTATTACCCGCTTCCGTCGTTCTTCTTTCGGCTTTCCAATTGAGTAATTAATCCTCGGTTGGAATACGGCAAATTTTGGTCGGTTGTCGGAGAGCGATTCTTTTTTACCGTCCGGATGTTTCGCCACAGACGAGATCGCTGCGACTGCTTCCCCAAAGCCTTCCAGTTCGTACGATTTCCTCCATAGTCGACTGTCTGTACCACGGCCCCCGACAACCGAACATGAAAAAGAAATTGCAGTACGCGATGTCATTCGTTTCGCACCAATTGAACAATTCTCGACAGGCGTGGTTTCTAGTTTTCAGATATTATGATCCCGCTAGAGTCTGATGCTCCCTTTTCGTTCGTTGGCTTCCAATGCTGCTGCTGATGCTAGACTAACCTTAAATTGCGCCCAACGACTATCCTATTTTGTTTTTTTGGGAAATATGCGTTATCGAACTCTATCTTCTGACCCAAAAATTGGCCATTTTTTGGTCGTGAACACTCAAATTGTTTATGAACGAAAATTTAATCGCTTTTGAATCTAAAAAAGTTATGTTCGCGAACAACACTGACAAAGCACAGTACCCTTCTCTTGCCCTGTCACATTTACATTGAATTTGTTCGCGAACAGAGACAAATCCCCACTGAATCTTTATAATCGTCATAGAACTGTCATTGTCCGATTGCAAATCACCACTTATATATAAGCTAGAAGTGAATCGAATCGCTTGTCTTGCTTGTTCCGTAACAATGGATATGTATTCGACATCGTGTTTTACAAAATAGGATTGTAAGCGGGCTCAGGATAAGTTTAGTCGCGCATGAAGTCGCCACCGATGATCATCCATTCTTTTTTCCTGTTAGACATCACAATCTGGTTCTCTAGCTGGTTTCTGTAGAGTTTGAACTAGTATTTTCTGGTCCCCCAGGTCGATTGGTAGCATTCTACGAACCTGTATCTGTCGACCGTTACCGCGATTACTCGTTTGTCGATCCATCGATTCTGGCCGACGGTTCGATGTCCGCCCATGCCCATCTCAAAATCACGCCTACCTTCTTGGAGTGAACAAAAACGAAGACCTCGTTTTAGCGTTTCACCCACAGAAGGCCTTCGTCGATCGATGTGATGTCGGACACCAGTACAGCGTCCATGTCCATTTGATTCATGTGATGAAGCAGTTGGGTTATTCGTTGTTTGTTGCTTTCCCTGATGGATGCTCCTTGGACGTTCCAAGTGAGGATTTGTGTTTTCCTCAGCATTTGGTTCTCCCAGATTTGTCGTCACTTCGTTCGTTTGCTCTTTCTTCTTTTTGTCGCTCTCTTTTCCATTCGTCTTCTGTGGTGTTTTTTCCGCTGTCCATCTTTTTGGCAGCCTGTACTCCACCCGGAGTCCCGGATTTGATTCTATGTCGTGCATCAGTTTTTGCCAGAAATATAAGTCATGTGCCCATTGTCGGGTCCAACCGCAAAGCCCACGCGCGAAGGCATGAGACCGATTTGAACTCGTTTAGAAAGAAGGGTTAGTTGGCGGAGCGGGGTTAGAATAGAGCGGAGCAATTATATTGGTGCAGTCGCGGGTAGGCCCCGGGCCTCGTCGACGAGACTTCATGGATATCCCGTTGTTAGGCGACGTGGGATTCATTGTTGCCGAGACAGTTTTCTCAAGTCTTCGCTTGCTGTAGCGAGAAGGCGAATCGTTTGGCCCGGAAAAATGTACACATTGAGAAACGCAGTTGTTCTCGTCTACATCAAACATGGCCGTTTAGTCACCCGCAAGACCGATGAAAAAAGGAAGTGTTCCAGTTATTGCGTTTAGACTAGCTACGATTAATAAGATGTGCATCATGGCGGACTAGACAGGACAAATAGATGAGTCTCGGGCATACTGTACCCGCGCTGGGCAGTTGGCAACATTTATTTTTCCCGCATTGGACGACTGCCAGAATTGAATTTGCTGCGCTGGATAACTGCCAAAATTGTAATTTTCCGCGATGGACAACTGCCAAAATTTAAAGTCACAGTATTGGACAGCTGCCAAAATTTGAATTTCCAACGCTGGACAACTGCCAAAATTTGAATTTATCGCGCAAATTTACAGAGCTGCACAGCTGCCAAGATTTGAATTACCTGCGCTGGACAGCTGAAAAAATTTGAATTTCGCACGGTGGACAACTGTCAGAATTTGAGTTTCCCGCGCTGGACAACTGCCAAAAGTTATATTTACAGCGTTGTACAACTGCCAAAATTTGAATTTCGCACGGTGGACAACTGTCAAAATTTGAACCCCTTTCCCGCGCTGGACAACTGCAGCATTCAAACAGCTTTACGCCCACCGTTGCACAAAGTGATTTACAGACTGTTTAAATATGGACCTCCCGGGGGGGCCGGCGGCAAAATTTCCCACCCTTCTCTGCATATACAGAGAGATATGCGCCCCCGTTGCGCTACTCTCTCTTGGGGTGATTAATAACATACTACATAGTCAGTGCTGACTGATAAAAAATCCACACAGTCACGGCAGACTGTCGCATATGTCCGTTGTAGTAGCTACATGGTTACGTGCATACACCGGACAATAGTTCCGTATTTCAAACATCCCTCTACTGAGGATGATGAGTGGGAAGAGGTTTTTTGGATTACGATAGCACACACATTTGCATGGAACTGTAACGCAAATACTTCATTTGCGAGAACTGTATGTCAAGCGATGAGTAGCACGCTGTAAAAATGTCGTCTTAGAAAGAAAATAGGAAACACATACAAAGCAGGCAAGCAGACCTAACGCAAAAGATACTGAAGATAGCAAATGAAGGCATACCCATCCATAATATATCTATGGCATAACACAACAAACGCTGAGTCCAATTGAATGATTCACACTGCTTAGTATTCAACCAGAGCATCGAAGTTTTGTTCTCGGTTTTTGTCGTGTTCGTAGATTTCTAATAGTATATAGTTATTGATGTTTCGTTTGTATTTCTGCTATGTTTTATACATGTTTGAAATCGGAGATCCTCGAAGGCCTGGGGAACGGGGCGCTGGTGGATAGGATGTGCCGCTTTCGGCGCCTATGTGTTCGCAATTGCGGCGTTATCCGGGGGGATGATTGGAGCATTAGCCAGGGGAAACGAGAGTCCGCGCTTCGCGCCGAGGGGGCAACCACTTACCCCATAAGAGAATGTATCATATTAAAATGAGATAAGGGGTTTAAGAAATAACTTTCGGGTGTTAAATTTAGACAGTAGTAAAGCTGCACAAATGTACATCATACTATACGGTAATGATTTAAACAGCAAATTCTGCTACATGCTTTCACGTAATCATAACTATTATGCGTCGTTCCCACAGACCTACGTGCACGAACTGCATAACGTAAGATATTGCAAAGAAGATATATTTTCGTTATATTATTGTAGAGCGTAATGCCTTTCTATTTTTGCTTCCAGCAATGGCGTTGCACATAAACATTGATGTTGCAATAACGTTTGCTTTCAGTGCACCAAACAAGGAAACTATATTGTTGTTGCAACATCAATAGCTTGCTCAGTAGCGACAATAGAGTCTCATGTTTTCTATTCTTTCCGCTTCTTTCAATGCTCCGTCGAGGTAAATTAAAAATTATAGGACCACTTGGGTCTTTGGGTTTCGACCCCGTGCAGGCCGCCGATGCCCATGTGGGTCCAGTTTCATTTAATTAAACAAAGACTGTTGGAGGAACAAGATGAACACAAATACACATTCACATGTATATATATTTTGTCGTTAAAGAGTAAGAGAATGAGATGTAGGGTGATTCAGATGTCACTTTTGGGGTTTGATTGAGAACAACGGCTAAAAGGAAATACTAGGGAAGGACGAAGTCATTCGCAAACATGGTCATGGAGGCGCAACTTATAACATGAAATAGGGCTACCGTTGAACCATCCATCAAAATTTGAAGTCATGTCTTCGTGAGGTTTTCCTGCCATTGCGAACAAACCTTCTCTAAAGATTTTAACGAGTCCTTTCAAGCCGTGCAGCTGCGGTAGGGATTCTTGTCTCTTTTGAAATAAATTAAAACTTCGGATGAGAGGACACGGTCATTCCAAATGCAGGGTGACGTGTCATGGATCATCTATATGTATTTGCCACCCAGCGCTCCAACATGAAGTTTTCGAAACTAATTTATAAAACACTCGAAACCAATTTTTACAGAAATATAAATGACAAACCGCGTAGACCTAGGTTGTTGTAAGTGATGTAACAAATCTGGCGGATATTAGGAAGCTAGGCGGTAGAGTGAACTGCGACCAGATGACACTAAGTAATTAGAGTCGTCGAGATCGCTCCCTTAAATTCAAGCTTATGCCCTCGTGAGGTTTTGGAAGTAACATGTACGACCAATGCACGAAATACTTAGACGTGTGCTCTCACACGGTGCAACACCAGTAAGGAGCCACGTCGGAAATTTTCTTCTATAAAAAATCTATACAGCCGGCATGCAACGTTCCCTGGATCCAGAAGAACGCGGTAAGGCTCATCGAACAATTCGCAACCTCTAACTCTCCGTTGAGTCCAGACAACATTAACTTTTCAGATAAAAGGGTGGGAATATAAGCCTTGAGGTCACAAATCCATAGCACAGGTGGGCGAAGGTGGCTTCAGACTCTACGAATCATATATTAAGGCATAGTCACGCTCAAACTAGGTTTTAATGTGGCTGGGGACCCGAACGGCAGACAAAGAGTATGTAGTTGTTCAAGCCCAGCAATGATGGGAACAATCTGCTTGTCGATCAAATTTTACACGTAAAAGATGTTAGTACCGAAGGAGGACCCAGAATTGGCAGTTTTGGAGGTCTCCGAGTTAAATTGTAAACAAGGGTGCGGCTTTACTCGTCGATTAGATATAGTAGGATCAGGTCCTAGTGAAGATACTGTCATCATTGCCATGTGTCATGATTAGTATTTGTCATTATTATTTTTCTTATATTATACATCTTTTCACATATTTTCGCTGTTGTTGGGTGAATAAATATCCGGAGTGTTCGGTTTTAAGCCATAATTATTTCTGAAAATTATTAACGCAGGCCTTAAGTGTAAATGTACGGATAGGTAATTCACAAAAACATAATCTTTAGAACCCAAGTCACTCGATATTTTTTCAGTGATATCCAAACTTCTGCATCAAAATTCTCTTGAATGAAATCTGGATAAGTTAAGGGCTTGTAGGCGGGTCTTAGATAACCCGTAAAGCTACCGTGCTTCTTACATGATTTCGCCTATGTAAAAGGATGAACAAGGACGGTTCCACACTCGAAGGCATTGGTCATAAGGGGTTAAAACAAAATGGGATACTAGGGAAAGAAGAAAAGTTGGGTCAGCCCTACAACTTTTGACCAGGCCTCAGGATTGACCGTCCCTCTCCGACATTCAAACCACTAGAACGTGGTCCCACATAGTGTAATAACGGTGACGCAGCTGCATGGCGCAACTTCCTAACACCATGCCCATACGACCCCGGCTATCATAACCTCAAGGGCGGACCCTAAGTTTCCTATTTTAGCAACTTTCCTTGGTCAGACCCAAGAAGTTACGGAGCTTAGCAGGCCGCAGGCGCGCGTCACGGGGTGTGTTCGGACCCCGCCCGATTGGTTGCGCACGTGTCTAGTATCTGGGTATGATTGCTGAGGTCCCCCAGGGAGGTTGACACCGAAACCTGCTCACAGGTCATAATGTCAAACCGATATTCCCTGTCCTAAGCTAAAGGAAGTTGATTTGCTTAGAATTCGCAATGAAACGCGTGATAATTTTAGCTTTGCTATGTGAATTTTGAACTCTGTTGGGCTATCCCTAGCCGAACACTGCGTTTGTTGTAGCCATATGGCCCCCACAGGGTTCCGACATGCCCTGAAGGTTTAACGTCGGATTATCTACTTGATATCTTGATAATCTATTTATCCGTTTTGGGGATAACATTTTTCCGAATAAATTTTGTCTATAGTTGCGAATATTAATTTCACGAGCGAATTCGATTGCCAAATGGCGAGGAACACTCTCGCTACAATTCTGCAAGTTCCAAGTACAAATACTAGTGGCGAACTGCACGTGTCAGGGCTTGGAATGTTTCCCTTGTCAAGCCGTGACACGCTGAGTTGGCCCTGTCCGTCGGACATCCTTATTACGCTAAGAATCCAATAACACGGGACACGTCACGTAGTTTTTTCAAGAGTTTATTTGAAGTTATCTACAGTGGTAATTAACAACTGGCATACGGTACGGTACATGAACAGGTATCAGTTAAAATAGTAATAATGTGCACCAGTGGAAACAGAAATAGTGTGCCAAACCGAGCATTCGTCCCTTTTGTCCAATGCAAAAAGAGACAAAGGGGGGGGGGCGAGCGAAGACGTTCCCGGTAGTGCCGGTCCGAAATCTGTACCCGAGGCGTTCCGCTACGTCCGCACTAGCTCGGGGTATGCGTCCGGTGTGCTTCGAAGTTCGGTCTTGATAGCGCGCGTCATTACACGCGAAAGAGGGGAGGGTTCGTTTCTTTCGTCAAAAACGCGGGACTCGGGGCACAAGAAAGTACCGAGTCTACGGTGCACGTGGAAACATGGCCATGATATTAAAATCAGCGGTTAAACAATTCGTTACACAGGCAAGGACATGTGATCACTTATGGTACAAACGAGCAAAAGTTAATGTTAAGCAGGTTGCAATAAGCGAAGTGTCTGCTCAGTCGTCGTATGGGAAACTCTGGGCGTCTGCATTCCTTGTCCTGTAAAACGCCAAACATCATTATCGAATGTCTAGCAGCATTCTGTCCTTAAGACCGACCTTACACTAAGTGATAACCGTTTCTCTCAGTGTCTTAAGCAAAGCCCGATTATCGCGAGTCCTAGGCATCTGCGTAGGGTTACTTCGTGACGGTGGGGGGGGACGATTTTGATGGGGTAGAATAAGTTTGAGAACATACACAACTGGTCCGGGGCGTCGTTTGGTTTACCCGGCGGAGTTGTCTCCAGTGACTTTTCGACGAGCTGAGTAGGTGCATACCGGCACTGGCCGTTCTTACAGTTTTATCGGCGACCAGTGTCGCAGTCCTAACAATTTGAGAGTGGGTCATCATGCCTACCCTATGGTTTTAGCTAGGTTGGCACTCTAGGGCTGTGTTTTAATGTCGGGGCATGGGGGAGACGCGTCTGCGTCCCTTTTGGTTGGCGTTTCTCTGGTTTGTTTCTTTCTTTTCCCTCTTTTCTTGTTTCGTTTCCCTTGTTTCCTTTGTCGCTTTTTTTTCTTTGCTCTGTTTCTTTTGTTTCCCTTGTTGCTGTTCTCTTTGCCATTCTCTCTCTATCGTACTCAATTTAAGATTTTAGTACACTGTACGCATCGAAAATGTACAGTGTCTCGACTGCACGAGCGAAATTGTGCAGTCGAGTTAACACCAAGATTTTAATGAATTTCCTCAGAACTCGATAGTCGAGTGGTCAATACCGAAATTTCTGCAGCGGGCCTAATTTCCCCGTGCAGGATCAAAACCTAGTAAGGGAAACTGAAAAAAAGGAGAGAGAATACAGCAAAAATCAAAGCAAGGACCTACATAGTACATAGCCTAACGGGCAACCAGGGATAAAATAGAAAAACACTTAAACTCAGCGATCGAGTCGCTTTGAAAAGAAAACGGGGTTTTGCACTTGCTCGGTTTGGGGTCAAGATGGTTCGCGAGAGGTCGCGATTTTATTCTTTATTTAAAAGAGGGTATTCTAGCCCATTTTTCTGTTTAAGGGCGGGGCATAGTGCCGAGCTTTTGGAAGCGGGCACGGTGGTGGATTGTGATCTCTAACAATGCGGTCGGTTCATTTTAGTATTACCATGCACTATCGCCGAGCTTAACCACGGCTGCATGCTACGGTGAACGTCGGTAGACTTAATAGTTGAACAGAGACAATTTCGAAGCAAACATGGTGAGGCGATATCTTTTACAAGCGCCTAGTAAGTTTAGTCCTGAGGGGCCGCCAAGGGCTCGTGACATCGGTAGCTGATCCTTATGTAAAGCTGGCATCAACCGTCCTGTTGACAAACAAATCAAACACTGGTCAAAATCGTGCGAGGATTGTAATAAAATCGCTCCTTGCGGAGTGTCAATACCTTATGCTCAAGCTAAAATCACTTAGAATTTGTTTAGTCTTTTGTATTTCCCCAAATTTTCTTAACTCAACTGACAAAATAAATTTTAGGGCTTTCTAAAGCCCGACAGAGGCTAATCCTCCGTCCCTAACTGCAACGTCAGTCCGAGCTCAAGCAGCGGCATGAGCATCGAACGGTCTACTAAACTGTAATTTTGTAAACCATAAGCATAATCAGAAACAAGCGAATAAGCGAATCCTTATGATTTCGTGGTAAAGTTTTACCGTGGTCAGCTCAGGAAAATTCGACAGCCCTAACTCAAAAGTGAGAAGTCATGAAAAACATGGACGAGTGGCGTCCATCAGTGATTTGTCTTACCTATGACCACGGGGAATCGGAATGACTTCGACTTTGGTGCCTATAATTTCGTACCCTCCGTGCAATCGCTCGAAGCGTCCAAAACGGAACTCGACTTGAGGAGGTTGGTCTATTGACACGTAAAAATGTAGAAGCTGGGCAGGGGAAGGTGAGACTTTCACCTATGGGCGTCGCCTCAACCTTGTAGACCAAGGTCAAGCTATGTTCCATGAAATTTGTCTTTTGGTACTAATCGGGTCCTGTTACATCTGGGGAAAATAAACCCCCAATTTCTCGATTCTCCTCCTACTTACAGCAGTCGATCCGGGACAGCTATCGCTAGTCCCCTTCCGCGAGACGGAAGATGTCTGCGCGGGTCCTCCGGTCGTCGATCTCCATTCCAAACTCGAAGAGCGAAAAACACAAGAAAGCGAAAAATGTTACAAAATAATACTAGCAAACTCAAGCGTCGGAGCCGGTCAGTAGAGTCGACCGAACTCCGCGCTGCCGAAGTCAGACTGATTCGAAGAGGCGACGCGGTAGTCGTCGCTTCAAAATTTTCTGCTGTGTTGAAGCATGGCGATTTTGTCGCCATCCAATCGGCGACGTTCTCTTGACGCCCACTTTTTCGAGGTCAAACCCGGGCGCCCAATCGAAAAATTTCCCAACTTTTATTTTTGACAGCTATCGTAAACCCTGGGACCCCGTTAGAGAGAGTCGGCTTCAATCGAAATCGCCGACATCAAATTTGAACCCTCCGATTACTCGGAGGTCGACCATCTGCGAGTTTTCTCCCAAAATCTCCGATTTTAGCCCATCTGTACCCCCAAAGTTCATGTCAGAAACTTATCCAAAACCCATTACTCAGATCTTTTAAACCCCTTGCATAATCTAGCTTGGTCGTTACCCCCAGATGTCCCACCAAATCGATTAAATCACCCGTCAGATTTAAAATTTCAAACCCAAGTTTGGTACGTAAATACGCTCGAAGTAAGCTGGAATCTGTCTTCTTCGCCTCCTTGCCCTCATTCATCAAATTTTCCCCCAGCTAACTCGCCGATTTAAAGCCAAATTTCTGCTATTTAGCGAGTTAGCTGCCTCATCCATCACCTAATTAAGCTTATTTGGAGGGCATCTGGGGCTAAATTTTATCGACCAATCCATGGATAAACGTGCAAACATTGCACGTTTATATGTCGGCTTACAAGATAAAGCCAAACATTCCTAGAATTCCTAGCATTCCTAGCTAGATTTCAAATATCCCGACAGGACGTCTTTGGACGTCCCAAAGGGGGGAACCGAAGGTAGGAATGAACTTATTTCGTGTTCTAGGGCGCAGCACAATCCTAAGTATCTTTCGGTCTATCCGGGGTCCTATTCAGGAACTCCCGGAACCCACGGGAGGGCCCTAAACCTACCCCCCGTCTTTCCTAGTCCTATGTGTCCAGTCCGTCCGTAAAACTCACAAATTTAACAGAATTTTGTATGTCCTGTCCCTACATGTCCTGTTTTTTGTGTCGTTTTACATACTATATATATATCTATATCCACAAACACATACACATACAATACTCATGAGCACACACTACACATGAGACACACAGGCGACCTGAGCGACAGAAAGGTCGCTCGAGGCCACACTAGAAACATGCAGAACCACAACAACATTAGCACAACCCAACAACAACAACAACAACAACAACAACACATACACACACGTACACACACACATGGCGACAGCAACGACGACAACCGACCAAAGAAGTCGGTTAGAGAGAGTGGAAAGAAAGAGAAACGGAAAAGAAAGGGCATGGGAAGGAAGTCGGGGCAGGGGGTTCCCGAGGGAATTTCGAGGGGCTGGGGCGAAATTCGGTCCCAGGGCGAAAAACGGGGCCGAATGATGCCAAACACGAGGGGGGTAGACGCAGTGGCGGGTCGGGACCCAATTTTGGGTTCCGACATATATTAGCATACGGGGATTCAGCGGGCTTTCCCGCTCTAACGGTTGGGCGGAGCGACGCCCGCCGGGCATCGTTGAACTCGCCTTGGGAAGGCGATTCAGACGAGGGGTGTTTTCCCTGCCGTAACGGCAGCGGGTAGAGGGGCACTAAAATCACGACTGTTAAAGACCGTTAAAGAGAGTGTCGGCAAAAAGTGGGGGCGCATTTTCGGCCGTTCCGGGTTAACGGGGCGACGGATGGAGACCCGCCGGGCATCGTTGAAGATGTCTCGACGCGACGAATGCAATGAGGGGCGTTATACCTACCTTTGAGTTGGGGTTAAATTTTCGGTCGGTCTGTACCCACTTGCAGTCGGTATGCCAAATTGGGGGGCACCTTTTCGGTCATAAAGGGCTAACGCGAAGTCGGACAAAGACCCGCCGGATATCGTTGTGCTCGCCAGGAGCAGACAAATAAAATGAGGGGTCGCATGAGCACGTTTAGGGTCTGTGGTCAAATACGGAGTTGGTACAAACTGAAGGAATTTTATGTTGAATTTTTCGTGGTGCATTATAAAACAGGGAAGTAAGCTATATGGCAGCGGGAGGGCTGGTCAGATCGAGACCCGCCTGGCCTCGTCAGATGCCTAAATGGATACACTACTTAGAAACACGCATACTTTCAATCAATGATCCGATGGTCACCAGAAAAACCAGTTGTTAGGGTGCGGGTCAGGCAACTTTGGGCGTCAATGGATGCTATAAAAATAAAAGTTCTGATACGGTGGGGGCGGGAAAATAGACATACCGAGACACGAAGATCAGGCAGCACACACATATCTACATATATACATACATAACTATATATCCATATATGCCTATATCAGGTCCACTCGGGACCATGGTCACCAACCAAACCTAGCGTAAGTATTGGCTGTTGATTGAATGTTCACCTATTTGTCCCCAGGATATCTCGTGAAATCCTCCAGCGATTTGCGATGTCTTGGGCTCGTTCGAGAGCCCTGAAAATTCTCTACCGAAAAGTACTCGGGGCATTTCCGGTAAATCTGAACCGTTGGACGGTTACGGGCCGATAAACAGGCCCGAGGTCCGTGATTTCCGAATAATCGGAAACTACCGTAACCCATTTGTTTCAGCTTACTTTTGCGACCATTAAGCTATGGTTCGCTCAAACCAGGTAAACTTGATGGTCTTGATTCTGATCACTTCCCTTCCCCTTAGATTGTCAAAGGCCTCCTATTCCCGGACGGTCTAAATTTTGAAATCCCAATGGGGAAATGGGGAGAGGTAGTCGAGTTCTGTTCAAATCCCTTAATTTAGCGCCAGTTAAAGGCTCTTTCCTGTTCTCTTCTAAATTTGAACCTTCGCCGTAGTCAAATGTCCTGGGTACCTGAGTGAGTCCGTCCAACATGCTATACAATCGTTATAAAACATGCAAGGCATAAAAATAATGGCAAAAACGCGT
>JASANE010013089.1:0-52425 GCA_030248225.1 Trileptium ribeirensis
ATCCACATTTATCGATCACATTAATATAAACTTTCAGCTTAATGTTTAATGTTTGTATTTATTTTATAGAAACTAATACACATATATATATATATACTTTATATAGATACTTTATATACTTGGGATCGGGGTAAGATGAAAGACGCGGGTTGTGCCAACCAAACGAAGGAAAAGGGATGCGAAAAGAGAGTTCCATACCCTCAGTGAAAGCTAAAAAGTCAAACGAGGTTCGGATTCGGACTCAGTGTGTCCGTCCCATCATTCTGATATGTAACATGTCCATTTTTGGACGACAAGAGGGCAAAGTGGGCTTTTGGACGAGCCCGTCGATAATTACATAGATGTAACGAGTGTAACGATGTTAGTTTTGGGCGTTAACTACAACGTGTGTATGTGAAGAAGGAAAGGCAAATGAATGTACTGAAAGGCCAATGTAATCTCAATCGGTAGTGTGGAGGATTGATAAACTCAGAAGTAGCACTCAGGACTGGAGATAACGCTCGTTACTACGTTACCAATTACACAACGACAACACACTAGAAACAAAATAAATATATATGTATATATGAATTGATTGAGATAATAAGAGGGATCGTAAGATCCAACGCCTAACCTTAGAAGTATGAATATATAATATAAATGACACACAACCACCAAATACTCACAAACACTAGTAAATTTTCGCTCGCAAAGCCGTATACGTATATTAGTATTGTTTGAGTTAAGAAGAGGGATCGTAAGATCCAAGTCCTAGCCTTAGATTGAATACACGTATACGCTATATCGGAGCACTAGTGTGCTCTCGCAACAACACTGCAGACTGAGTTCCACAGAGGCTAGGTTCAGAAATGGAGCACCAGGTGTGCTCTCAATAAGCGCTTAAACTGGAGCACCAATGTGCTCTCAACCAAATAGAACAGAAGCACTAATGTGCTCTCAAAAGTACTCAACTGAAGCACCAATGTGCTCTCAAGACACAATGCAATTGAAGCACTAATGTGCTCTCGATACTCAATTACAGATGAAGCACTAATGTGCTCTCAAGCATAGAAGCACCAGCGTGCTCTCAGATACGTGCAACTCAGTCAACAACGCTGTATAGAAGCACCAACGTGCTCGCTCGCAAAATTGTTTAAGTTATAGAGGAGACCGCTTGGTCGTAAGAATAAAGTGAACACTTACCAGTAGATCGGCAGTTTGAGACTGAGGCCCTGATCAGTGCCTGACTTAGTCTTTTATACCTACCGAGCTGCCTGGGAAACCCCGGATCACTGGGAGCTATTCTTAGAATTTTCAAAACATTGGGTGGTCTTGACGGCCAGAAGCTTCGCTCGAGTTATTTTCAGAGCTAATACCAAGGGTTTTGATACTTTTTTGATGTTTTCGACTTGATGCTCACAAAATCAAAAACAGTTTCTTATCTATAGTTATTGTCGCATTTTGTACCAATTTACTCGGCTGACATTTCAATAAAATCATACTAAAGTTCAAAAAAATATTCTCAAACGTTCCAAAAAAATTAAAATTGTTAAAATTTTATTATGTTTACGGCGACATCATGCGGTCTATTTTTATAGGCCCATCGCAAAGTTTAAGAAATAATTTTTTCTTAAGTTTTTGAGTTTCGTAGCCGCTTTGACAAAATTATCTATTTTTAAATACCAACATACTTCTGTACAATTATTCGGATTAGCATTTAAATAATTTTTTAGGGTCTGAAAATTGTAATTACAAAACTAGGCAACAATTCGGATTTCTAGACTTTTGGCTGTTATTGTGTTCTCAGCGGAAAATTGTTTTATTTTTAGTTAAGATTATAGCGGCTGACATTATAACAACATTATACTGTCCAAAACCCGATCATAAAGTACAGAGAATATTGCTAAAAGTACGACAATTTTTTTATGTTTACGGCACCAATGCACGGAATCTATCTGAATCAACGATCTTGACAAAAAAAATCTGAAATGTTTCGTAATTTAAACAACAAAAAAATGTGAATTTGACTGAAGAATTAACTGGTGAAAAAATATACCCACATGTGCGCAATAGATGCACATATGGAAAACATGTAACGTATAGATACACATAATTCACTCTACATGCATACACGGGCAGGAAAATGATGCACACAAACGGAACGCACACAGTAACAAGTATTGAAATTTAATAATTTGTAATAAGTCCACATAACTTCTGAATTTAGTGTCGCGAAAAACAATGACAAAAACTGGCAACTATCATAGCAACGTGTTACAAATCTATGTAACTGCTGCTATAGCAGAGTCGTTAGTTATCAAATGAATCCCAAAGTACGCGTAGAGTAACCATTAATTGAAATTTCTATGAAAAATATTTAGATTCGCGATAATTTTAAGTTACATCTCCAATACTTTAGAATGAATTCGTCCTGCTCAATTAGTAGTAGATACAATAAACCCAGCGGTGACATATTATAGTCAACCCTTCATGCACGCATCTTTCTGAAATTTATAGTGTTCAATCTCCATTGTGATTTTCAGCAAGCTTCGTTTCGCTTAGGTTACAACAACCAGTATCAGAACGACGAATTAGCATTTTTATTGACCAAAATAGTGTACCTGTGTCGAAGTATATTTATTTTATTTTTTTGATCAATACCTGTGCAACGCATTTTCAAACCATAAAACAATCAAATCGTAAGGATCCCTGATAAGAAAAAAACGCTCGCAGAATATGCATATCTCAGTGATATCTTGGTATTAAAACCCAAAGAGAGCACTTTAAAGCAAAACACATATTTTACGGCTACTATCAAGGCAGTATCTCTGGATATTCCTTTGCAAGTCTTAATTTTTACCGACGTGCGATCGTAAATAGAACATATTGAAAAATAACTGCAAGACCAAGTACCAATAATAAGTACTATGTATTGGCATTCACAGTCAATTTACAGTATATATTTTCGGTAAAGGGGTACACATTTTCAAAAAATTGTCTAAAATCAGCTGATGGAGCATCTTCTGTAAATGCAGAAAGTCTAACACTATAATGAACACCGCAAACTCAAAAATTCCAACACTAGATCACACTGTATTTTACAAACAGCAATGGCATGGTAGAGTAAGTGATGACCATCCCGGCGACAACAACACCATAACAATATTTTGTTGGAACCAAACCTAAAAATACTAATTCTAGTTCAATGAGTGATGTATATTAATATTGCTATTTGCTTACCAAGCCGTAGAACAATTTCGTTTTTCTCGGTGTGCAATTCAATATCCGATTCCGCAAACAACCTCCAAATGTGCGATATAGAACCTGGTAGCTACCGACGCGGAATAGCCGAATATTGCACTTCAATGTTACCAAAAAAATCGACCAATCTAATGATTCGATCGTGGTACTCTCCTAAAACACATTACAGATAACAATAACAAGACGATGCTAAAGGTAGTACACAGTAACTGAAGTGCTCCACTTTGGGAAAAACAAATAGGAACTCCGAGCCCTAAAATAAACAAAGCGACGTCTCTCGTATTTTAAACATCGGCAAGATGGTGTACCAATTATATCATGTTGATTGCCTAAGTTACCTTCTTCAGTTGCAGCTACCTAATGAAAAATCAAAAAAAATTCTCGAATTGACAAAGAGGTCAGCGCAGGATAAATAGACCACACGCCATCATACGCCATGGACTTAAATTACCGCGCCGTTAGATGACATGCATCGTTTAGGACAAGTTACTACGTACTCAGAAATATATAACTGTACTATTCGAAAACTAGTGTACCGGTCATTCTATTGAATTCAAAAATCCCACAGTCGTCAAAAAGTTCCACCATGTTCAACGCTAGCGTGAAGAAATCTTAATAGGCGAAAACCAGTACTGAAATGCTTTTAGTCAAAGAAATCTTAAATGTTTATTTCAAGTATTCGCTAACGCCTATGATGCATGGCGATAAAAGTACACGAGGTACAATGCAAGACAATTCTTGCACTAAATTCTTTCGGGCGGTACGGCGTTATCATGACAAGTCGCAGATTTAACTAGTATTCACCTTTTTAACTAGGATTTACTGTCTTACTCTATTCCCCCGGTAATTCTGTAATGGGTGCGCTCAGGTATCGTCCAAGCCACAACACAATTTTAATAAACATTGAGTTACGTAAACTCGATATTCCGGGGCACATACCAATCAATCTCGAGTTTTGTAGAAAATGCTAAAGGCAAGGACCAAGGATCAACTGTTAACAAAGAAACACTTGAGCTCAATACTATAACTGTTTAGCACCTTAGGTTATCTGCGATTATGTGAGTGTCTATACTGTGAACAATTAAGCACGATAACGCCAAAAATGTGTTAAGCTTCGTCACATGATATAACACAACAAAATCGTATAGTTATAGCCGGTATACAGCCGGTCTAAATGAAATAAAAATAGAATTGAAAAGGTTGAACGCTTTTAGAAGAAACGTTGGTGCATGAATTAAGATATTTGTCTACTCAGCACTGTTAGCCACCGTAATTTAATTACGATTTCATGCCGTCCACCCTGGGTACATTTGTTTTTAGAAGCAAAATTAAACACGCTCAGACCACCTAAGGAGTGCCTGGCCGATTACGGTAGTTACAATAAATTATAGCTTTTGATGTGATTCTTGGAACGGTAAAGCTGAAAAAGGATGATCAACCAGCGCTATGTGAATTGTAAGGTTATATAGCATCAAAAAATAGGGCTGAAAAAAGGTAAGGGTCCTTATGATATGTGGTAAGTTTCAAAGGGCGACAGAGTGTAGTAAGTTTTTGAAATATTACCAAACCTTAGTGTCAGGAAAAATACGACCATGTGACATCATTCACGCTCGAAAAACTCACTTAGTAGGTATAATTAAAATAACTTAGTGTCCGACAAAATCCCAATTACCCAACTACAATACTGTTTCAGGTAGAGTTGCAGCCGGGTCCGGGTATTCCGGGTATTTTTCGAAGAAAAATCCGGGTCCGGGTATTTACCTCCAACAAATTCCGGGTCCGGGTCCGGGTATTCTTCCAAAGAAAATTCCGGGTCCGGGAATTGTAAAAATACCCGGACCAAAGTTCAACAGTGTTGCTGTTGCCATATATACGCATTGAGCAAGGGCGTTGGATCATGTAAAGCGTTGAAATGAAGCAGCATTCGTTTCTTGATATTGCGTTTATACCTGATCGCGTTCGTTAGCGTGTAGCAATAATTGCGTTCTTTTGTGCAAAAAGCTAAGGTCAAAAATAAGGTGGTTAGGGCTGGCAATCGACTCCGAATGTTTTGTACCTAAGTACTATATATACGACGTATAGCACGAGAGTAACAACGCATGGTTTAGAAACCGAGACTGAAAAACCTTGTGACAGTTCGTACGTTGTTAACGCCTTGCAAAGATATGGAAACAAGCGAGTATATTTCTATTTTAGAAGCGAGCCTAGGAATTTCAGTATTCTCGCCTCTAGTAGGTGCGCATCTTCTCCATTGTTTCGACATTATGGCCCTGGCTATTTTACCCCCTTACAATTTTTATTCTCTCGTCAACTTCTGGGTATTCCGGGTATTTTTGTTTCAAAATTCCGGGCCCGGGTATTTGCCTCCAACAAATTCCGGGTCCGGGTATTTCTTTCCAAAAATTCCGGGTCCGGTTCCGGGTATTTCTTTCCAAAAATTCCGGGTCCGGGTCCGGGTATTTCTTTCCAAAAATTCCGGGTCCGGGTCCGGGTATTTCTTTCCAAAAATTCCGGGTCCTGGTCCGGGTATTAATTTTTAACTTTTGCAACTCTAGTTTCAGGTACATGTACAGCTGAACAAAATGAATTCGAGATACCCGTGGTACTATGAAAGGAACGCTTTAAAACCACTGCCTTTACGTAGTCCATTTGCATTATTGTAAAAAAATATATTTCGAGTGCTTTTTCTGTTCGATAAATAAAGAAAAATACATTAAAATTATTCTCGCGAATTAGAACCAGTCCTATTCAATTCAATAAAGTCGAGACTAGTCGGTAGTAGAACTACATTTGTGAGCGGAGCTTGGGCTGTGGCATTACGAATGTGCTCAATTTTATGTTCTTGTGACTATATTGCATAGGGAATAGGGCTTTATCATTGGTAAAAATATTATATTTGAATTCTTCGACACAAAAAACCCTATGATGGTTTGATCGAAACGACTCTATTTCAATAAATAACACAAATATTGCGAAATTCCCTATTTCAGGTGCATAAAACCAACGAATTAGCTAATTACTAATTAACCACTCAAAAACTTTTTTTAATTCCAAATATCAGGTGCACACTCTGACATGATAGGTTTTCAAACAAAAAAATTTTTCAAAATCCGTTCAGTGGTTCTTGAGATCCGTCGGACCGAACGAACGGACGGACATCGACCTTTTTACTCCCAGACAGAAAATAAAAACGCTTCGCTCGTCTTCGCCGAGCTCCGCTCAATAACAACTCGTTCTTCCATCCAATTACTGTGCCAGCGATACATACTTTTAAGCCACCTACCTCGTACGTATCCAAATTAAACCGATTTTATAACGGTTGAATCACGAAAAATAATCGCTCGATCAATGTAATAACTTGATATCTGATGTCGAGTATCGTGGTAAGAGGAACTATACCGAAGTTCCAAGCAATATATACTAAATGCTCCGAGTATGCAACTAATTAGGTACTCCAATGCACCAATTACGTTAAATGGCACTAAAATGCTAAAACGCTGAACTCGGGTTTAATATACCGTATAGGATCAGGGGCAAACTAAGATTTAATTAAAAAAACTATCTAAACTGGCTTATGGAGTAGTGCTCGTTGCGTAGAAACACAGCGCAGACCCCTTTTGTTCAAATCCAGGTATTTCTAAGATTTGTTTTCCACCCAGTAGTATTAGCAATAACTAAGTCTTACAAATATGAAATCTTCGTAATTATTCCTATTTGGTTAAAACTCCACAAAAATAAATACAGGATATGTGCTATATATAGTTTTTAAATTAAATGTAAAAATGAAATTCATTAATGTTTTTGAGGAAAATTATTGTGTTTTTGATCCCTATTTTTTGGGAGATATCCGCTTTTAGGATACACACAAAAAGAGATAGGTCAGTTGCATGCCCTATTAAAAACCTTTTGAGTGGGAATAATCAAACTAATATTTGTTGCAAAAAAGATAATTGGCCTATTAGTAATATATCATCATTAAAATTTATAATTGAATTGAATGCGTACTTAACTTAGCCCTATAGTATTACGACTTATCTTGGTCACATACATTAACTAACTTAAATTTTCCAAGTGTTGACGTTACCACAAGGTTTTACCAAAGAAATTGATTACGAAAAGTTCCATTACAATTTCCACATACTAAACCTTATGTTTTTACAGTGGCTCCGTCGCAAACAAACAGGCAGCTAAAACAGATATATCCACATCAGGGAGTAACCGGAATTCCGGTTCCGGTTCCGGCGAAAATCGTGTTCCGGTTGCGGTTCCGGCAAAGGGCAAAAACCATACCGGAACCGGAATTCCGGTTTAAAAATTTTGTTTGAAATTTTTCACATTTTTGCTTCATCTGTGATCCAAACATATGTAATATATATTATACAATGATCAAACTCCAATACAACCGAGCCAAAGAAAAGATTAACTAACCAATTTGCCGTGTGAAACGTAAGTAGGGCACATAATTTTAGCAGGAATTTTTCATAATTACCTGCAGGAGTTTGTTAAATCAAAGCCAGGTCGATGCTTGTAGCAGCTATTTTACACATCCAGAAGTCTGTGGGATACATTTGAATTAAACCGGTCCAACTCGGTAACAGAGTGTGGCTTACGCAGAAGTACTTAGCCTATGCTTGGCTAACATAAATTGCGTCAAGCACCCGCCAGTGCGCTTGTAAACTTAGTAAATCAGTCTAAATTGAAGTAAACTAACGTTATCTGCAACGCAGCTAGAAACTGCTTTCTTGACAATGAAACTGTATTTATTGACACTGTGCGAGCAGCATCACAGTGTGTCTCATTTATAGCATTCTGATTAGACAGTTATCATCATTATCATCTAACTGACGGGCACTGTTTGTCCAACGCTAGCCTAAACAGTGTCTCTGACCACTGATCAGAAAATTACCTTCTATCTATTATTTTATCTTAGAATCATATAAACCAATAATTTTAAGTTTGCTACAGAAGAACATGCAACAAACGTATGTGTAGTAAAGGGAGGCGACTGGAGACAGATCGAAAGTGTGTATTCTACGCTCCAAGCTTTGTAAGCACATTCGATTTGACGCAGTATACGCAGTGGTGTATAGTGGAAGACATGTTTTCTCTGGATGTCCAAAACCGACATATTTGATCGATAAATAAACATTATTAGCTTCCTCAGTCTCTTTAAAGTTTCAGAAAGGCAATAATACCATCGCAATACATTAAGTTTAATGTAAAAGTTATTTTTAATGCATTTTAAATCCACTATACCTTCATTTCTTCCATCATCTGTTTTACTATATATAAATTTCGAAGACCAGGTTCCGGTTCCGGTTCCGGATCCGGTTTAAATGGACGGTTCCGGTTACTGGTTCCGGTTCCGGTAAATTTCGGTTCCGGTTATTCCCTGATCCACATGGGTCGCTAAACAAACTTACAACTAGTTTTGGTCATTCTTGAAATATGCAGTCAGGGGAGGAAATTCTTCCTGAATTTAGGGTTCTAAGTAAGCACTCCGCTCTTGTCGCTCGCCCCATTTTTTTTTAATGTTTTAGAAATTTGGAACGAACTATATCTTATCGTTTTAACGTAATGTGCAGAGAAGTAGTGGGAAGAATGAATGAAGTATGAACTAGACAGGAATCGGCTTGTTTAGGAATAAGGAAAATTTTCTTTACCTTGAAATATGAAATGCGGCATATGGTGGTCTCCTCCCCCCCTGAGGACGAATTTGTATGGTATGCGATAGGATCTGGTATTTGTGTTAATAGTCAAGTGAATAGGTGTAGAGAATCATACGTTCAACTTCAATAATAGCGATTAGACCAAATTACTAGGTGGGCAGAGAACATCGAAGTGTACCTAAATTGAACTAAGAGTTCCATAACCAACTCACGGATCCAGTTAAATTCATCTCAACTTCCTTGAAAAATAAGTATACTCTCAAAACTTGTATTGGAATTGATACAGTGAGGCTCGTGATCGTTGCGCGCCTATTCATAAATTTCTAACTTGAATTTGGGCTGCTGAATCTCGGTTTTAGAGATGAACTATTATCAAAATATCCAATCACGATATCTATGAATTTTTCATAATTAGGAATTAGTCACGCCTATTAATTTTTTTAATTTTGCAAAATTTAATTAATCATCAATGGTCATATTAGCTTGCTTCAATGACCGAATATATATTTATGTACATACACAATATAGGGCCCGGTTGGTTTGATAGTATGAATGCAGGGGCATAGACTGGATAGAAGCAGACAAAATCAGTACCCTAACATCGAATCTATAAATAGAGAAGACAATTCTCGACGCACGACTTCAACGGCCAAGCCTACCATTTATTTTGTGACTAAGTCAATTTCCGACGTATACAACGATGCAGAACGAAACGCCAATGAACTACGGGTCGACGTTGATGTGCAACACGCTGCTTAACTAAAAACATCAATGCACAGGGTTTTGCACAATCCTAGTATAAAACGATTCAGTGAATTTTTAGAAGTCAGACTTAAATAGTTCCGAAATTATTTCAAAATAACCTTTGCATAATCAGATTAATTTGTAAATTTGGGTTAACACCGCTTGAGTTGACATATTAGAACATGTGAATGTCGCGACGCCAACGTTACCATATTGGAGTGTATAAAGAACGCCTATCAATAGTATTACGGAAGTATTTTGGCTTATATATATAAAGCAGTATAAAGGAGAATAACAAGTGTAACACAGACGTGACGCTGCTGCATTACGCACGTCCACAAACCTAAGGTCCATACGACCCGGCTTTCGTAACCTCGAGGAGTTCGATTTTCGGATTCGGGTTGGTCCTAGGAGACTACGGAGCTTAGCAAGCCGCAGGAGCGCTTCACAGGATGTGTTCTGATCTTTCGGACGGGTTGCGCACGTAGGCTAAGCGGTACTACCTTTGAGGTCCATAGAGGTTGGCTCCGTCACCTGCTCTCAGGCCAAAGAGACCATACCACTATTCCCTATCATTGTTCCACCTGGAAGTGTGTTTTTTGAGTAAAATTTTGTTTTTCGACTTTCTCTGAACGATTGCTATTTTATTTATTTAGCCAGCGGCCCCCACTAGGGTCCGACAAGTCCCTAGACGTTTAACGTCGGATCGCGTGTGGTTTCTTAGTTTGGGCGTTCAGCGAAAGTTGCGGTAACGGACAAAATTTTCCTATTGGTCGCACGAGTCGTACTCACACAAACTGATATAATTAAAACAATTATGGAGTCGGCGAGTCACGCTAAAGTTCTTCCGAGCGTGTGTCAAACCTGAACGTGGGTCGTCGATAGGGATGATGGATTTCAAACCCCTTCAGTGCTTATACCGCTACCATTGGTCAGTAAAACACAGGGACACGGTTGGGTTTTCATTGAGTATTTATTGATAAGTCAAAATCATATACGAACAATAGCATAGTGTACGGGAACAATACAACAGAAACAATGTCAACGGATTAGTACGCCCATTTGGGAAAATCGGAGGGACAACAATGGAACATATCGGAGTCATCGTCTTTTCAATGGGACGCTTATAGCTTGGTTCAAACTACTACGACGAGAGCTACTATGCCTTGCTACTAACAGCTGCGCTTACTTTACTCAAAAACGGGTGAGAAATCGCTATAAAACATAATGTAATAGTCGGTGAGTTATCGAGACGCCGTTCGAGTAACTACTATTACCATTCGGGTACTCCGGTAAAACAACAGGTTCAGGTAAAGCTAAAGGCGGCAAAATAAACTATGGACAAATTCGGTAATGTCAGGTTCAAAGCGTAAATTACAAGGACGTTGGGTTTTTTGATTTAAATCATCTTAATGAACGACTATGGTACACGATACGTCAACATTGATAGACATGGTATAACTGTGAATGGATTAAAATACGGCAACTTATAAGATATCAACAAGGGTACGGTTAAGCAATCGATACGGATATAATACATGTTTATACAGGTACAAGTCTGTGAGTTTTCTACACATAGGGTACCACTCCCAATTTCAAAGCGCGACGGCGTAACATTTTCGTTCCTACACGCATACGTACGTGCGAAATGCAACCACGAGTATAATAAATTTGCTAAATCACAGGGTACAACAAGCAAATCGTAATTTCAGATTCCTACGAAAATATTCTTCAAATACGGCGAGAAAGAAGCGAAACCTTCAACGAGGCTCAGGGGTACCGGTAGACAGAGATTGGGACCGAATTTTCTTACTTTTCGGAGTTTTGCAACTGCAAAATCGCACTAAAATTATTGCTGAAATTTACCATGTGTTGTGTACAATAATTGTAGTTCACCAACACTAGGAAGCAGGGAATAACCGGAACCAAAATTTACCGGAACCGGAACCAGCAACCGGAACCGTCCATTTAAACCGGATCCGGAACCGGAACCGGAACCTGGTCTTCGAAATTTATATATAGTAAAACAGACGATGGAAGAAATGAAGGTATAGTGGATTTAAAATGCATTAAAAATAACTTTTACATTAAACTTAAGGAAATAATAGATAAAGGTAATTTTTTGATCAGTGGTCAGAAACACTGTTTAAGCTAGCGTTGGACAAACAGTGCCCGTCTGTTAGATCATAATGATAACTTTCTAATCAGAATGCTATAAATGAGACACACTGTGATGCTGCTCGCACAGTTTCAATAAATACAGTTCATTGTCAAGAAAGCAGTTTCTAGCTGCGTTGCAGATAACGTTAGTTTACTTCAATTTAGACTGATTTACCACGTTTACAAGCGCGCTGGCGGGTGCTTGACGCAATTTATGTTAGCCAAGCATACCCTAAGCACTTCTGCGTAAGCCATACTCTGTTACCGATTTGGACCGGCTTAATTCAAACGTATCCCGCAGACTTCTGGATGTGCAAAATAGCTGCTACACGCATCGACCTGGCTTTGATTTATCAAACTCCTGCAGGTTATTATGAAAAATTCCTGCTCAAATTATGTGCCCTACTTACGTTTTACACGGCAAATTGGTTAGTTAATCTTTTCTTTTGCTTGGTTGTATTAGAGCTTGATCATTGTATAATATATATTACATATGTTTG
Organism: Trileptium ribeirensis; assembly: GCA_030248225.1. Lineage (NCBI taxonomy): Eukaryota > Metazoa > Nematoda > Enoplea > Enoplida > Thoracostomopsidae > Trileptium > Trileptium ribeirensis. The sequence continues at coordinate 12,314 of JASANE010013089.1, forward strand.
GATTACAGGATAAAGCAAAAAACGTGGAAAAATTCAAACAAAATTTTTAAACCGGAATTCCGGTTCCGGTATGGTTTTTGCCCTTTGCCGGAACCGGAACCGGAACACGATTTTCGCCGGAAGCGGAACCGGAACCGGAATTCCGGTTACTCCCTGCTAGGAAGTTTGACATTTTACTTTAGCGGCCCAAATTCTACATTTTGAGAAGGCACTGGATCGAGCCTGATCCAGCGAAAAGCACTAAATTATCAATTTTGAGCTTACATCGGGGTTTGCGAAGAGCTTTCGCTCACGCTCAGTTCGGCGGAACGATATCCTAAATTCTTACCAAAAACAAAGGCTAAACAATAAGTGGTAAATAAAAGAAATCATAAATACTAAACTCTAAAATGGTAATTCGGGTATTCCACGTCGTAATATAAGCTTGTTGGGGGGTATTCGGTTCGTTTGCTTCGTAGATTTATCTAACCTATTAAAGGACTCCAAATGGACTCTTCCTACTCTTACGGAAGGGTCGATGGCGTTGCCTAAGCCTTCAATTTTCATCACTCAAAACTGTCGTACAAACAGAACTAGGAAATTATGTGGTGAGTTTAACTAATTCGATATTCGTCAAAGGGTTCTCGAGTAGGTTAAATACAAATTTTATAGTTCGGCTTCGACAAAAGAATCGTAATGACAAACTACGCAATGTGGAAGGGCTATCGACTGGTTGACAAAGGTTTGGTAAATTTCCTGAGGCGTCCTATGTTTAATTTCTTAATCTTGAGAAATAAATGTTTGGTTGGTCTCTAGTCCGAGCGAGTAACGCTACGCTTGAACGAGCGATTGGCCACTGGCGAAGCGGTGAATCACTTTGGGGCTATATAGTCGTAACTTGATCGGATTAAAATGTATAGTTTGGATAACTGATTTCTCAGCTATTTGCACTCCTCACTCGGTATCCTGAAAGATAAATCCTTACGCTATCTTAGTAAATCGCTCTTCATCGCCGCGATTCGATGGGGCGAATACGGGACGTGGGACACACTCATGCAGGTCCCTAATCTATGATGCAAGAAGCAAATCCTGTGTATCCGATTAATTATTATGAATCAAGTGTCTATACGATACAATCGTGCAAATTTTATTTCAACTTTGGGGCAGGGGCAGGAGTTAAATTTGTATTCAGCTAAATGAAAAGTTGTTTGAGAATAAGCCTATAAGTAGCGATGCCCGGTGGGTCATCGGCACTATCCTAAAACTATATAAACTTTTGATATTTCGACCTCCAAATGGCTCTGGAAAAGAGCTCTATTTGTTGTTAAATTTGCTATTCCAAGTTTGCTCGGTTCCTACCAGGGAATAACGGGAACTGAAATTTAACGGAACCGGAACTAGCAACCGGAACCGGAACCTGGTTTTCGAAACTTATATAGTAAAGGAAAGTAGTAAAGTAAATATAGTAAAGGAACTTCGTACCTGTAAACGTCGGATCTGCTGGTCAATACCATGGTAATAACGTTTTCCTATTAAATTCAACTCGGTTTATTCCTTAGGCCATTAAATTGGCTCGGCTCGAATAAGGAATCTTGACCGCATCCATCAAAATGGAGGCGCAAACGTATAATTTCGCATATCTTAATAATTTGCCAGCCTTTCTCCGTGAAACTTTGCACAGGTGCTGGGTTCGACCTAGATTGTCTTTTTATTAGGATCAGATCAACGATTCTGGTAAAAATTGGTCCGTCGGGCCGGGACCCCATAGACCCGATATCGCCTTTAGCGATATCGCTAACTTTTATACACAAAAATTGCTGCCGCTGTCATCAAATTTACCAACTCTGGTAAATTTGATATTTTCATTGCAGCGGCCATATGTCGGAGATTCGAGACTCCGACGGCTTTTTTGCCTCACTAATGACTATACTCAGAGAAAGAGAAAGCTGAACTAACCAAAACTAAAACTTGGAAATCATATGGTGAAGCTAAACCACTTATGAAACCGTGCATACTGCGAAGAAATCTATGAAATTTGTGTAGACCATGAGCGGTTTTTGCGCTGCTCGGGTCCATGTTTTTCATAATTTTTGAACAGGCCACGGCTTTGCCGGGCTTAATAGCGCAAATGGAAGGCCTAACGGGGAGGAATTTTGAGTTATAAACAATTGAAATTTTGGGTAGGGACAAACCCTGTCGGGCCGTCGGGTTTATGATTCCGACGCGATATTGTTAAGTTTTAAAGTTATATATATTCCCTACGAATAAACAGTGAAAGTTTCGACAAAATTCCTGGAGAGAATCTTAAAATATCCGACATTTACTTTTTTGTGGTGAGCAAGCCTCTTCACGGCCGTCGGGTTTGTACTTCCGCCGCGATAATCAGAACTCAACAGCTTTATAAACTCAACAAGTTATATCAACAGCGGGGATCCTTACGTAGGTCCGGGTAAAATTTCAGCCAAATTCCTGGAGTAATTCTTGAGAAATATTGAATTTCCTCTTATGGTGAGCTATCTCACTCTCAGAGTATTAAATTAGCGAATTCGGTTATGGGTTAATTTAAATTCTAGGCTCAATTTAGGAGTCTAGATGATTATTAATATCCGAATAAAATCTCGATAAGATTCCTAAAAGAAATCTTGTCATGGAACGAGTAATTTGGTTCTCGGGCTCCAACAATGCGTGTGTACGAGTGGCTCGGCGCTCATTCAATTCATTGCCTAAGAAAATAGGTCGATACACCAGTGACGCGTTTATTTGTGAGTTAACTCAACGACTGAGGGAGGTTCATCATGACTTCGACTAATTAATTAACTTGTGTGGGTGGTCGGTCTAATCATGGCTATGGATCTGCGGGACGAACTAAGACGGGCAAGACTATCATGTAAACAAATGTATAGACAGGGGAGGCTAAGTGCTATGCGCTAGTGTTCATCGAAACAGCATTCAATCCTACGGGCTATCTATCAAGCTTCGTTTCTCTCTAACCTATCGTCAAAAAACATTCAATTACTCTACTCCGCCTCCCTGTCCACACTTACATATTTGAGTCCGATCAGTCGACGTCCATCGCTTTTCCATCCACTCGCAAAACCAAAACAAAAAGGCTATGAGCAAGAAATAAAATTTTCGTCAGTAAAGCAAAACCATAAGTGCTGAAGAGCGACAGAGCTGGTCTACAAACCGACCGTACTCTGCGCTGCCGAAGTCAAACTGAACGCTCCAGAGCTAGAGCGATGCCGCTTAAATATTTTAGTTTTAACAATTAAATTAGCCTTATTGCGTAGTTAAAATATTAACTTTTATTTAAAGTTCTTCGTCAGCACTTTTGGGACGATTTGAACCCGAAATTAAAGCTGAAACGCAAACTTTCTTATTAGCTTCAATTTTCACCAATTTTGGACCATTTTAATGTCCAAATTTCTTATAATTAAATTGATTTACGACAATTTTATATGAAATTTATATAAATTTAAGCTAATGAAAGCTTTTCAGAAGTTGGTTGTTTAAACTATAAATATAACAACGCGGATTCCCTGTCGAATCCATAGCGCGTCCGTTAGTTTATTCTCGGTCCTCAATTGGATGTTATTTTACAAGTAAAATAAATGGCTATGCCCAATATGGCATTTGTATTACTTTATAATTAAAATTTTCAAATTTATAAAACTTGCTAAATTTATATTAAACTACTAACTTAATATTAACTAAATATAAAATTTTATACTTCAAGCTTATAACTTGGTGCTCCGCGGCAAACTAAGCTACGACTTTAATATCAGCTTTTGCTATAAACTATAAACTTTTCTATCAATTTTATATTAACTCTGCTGATAAGAGGAACGTCATTGTTATAGCTCCAACTTTATATAAACTTCATATAAAGTAGGTTGTTGACTTCATCAATACGTAAAGGAAAGCTAAGCTGGGGTTGATGGCAAATAATAGATACATACGCTGGGCATCCACATTTATCGATCACATTAATATAAACTTTCAGCTTAATGTTTAATGTTTGTATTTATTTTATAGAAACTAATACACATATATATATATATATATATATATATATATATATACTTTATATATATACTTTATATAGATACTTTATATACTTGGGATCGGGGTAAGATGAAAGACGCGGGTTGTGCCAACCAAACGAAGGAAAAGGGATGCGAAAAGAGAGTTCCATACCCTCAGTGAAAGCTAAAAAGTCAAACGAGGTTCGGATTCGGACTCAGTGTGTCCGTCCCATCATTCTGATATGTAACATGTCCATTTTTGGACGACAAGAGGGCGAAGTGGGCTCTTGGACGAGCCCGTCGATAATTACATAGATGTAACGAGTGTAACGATGTTAGTTTTGGACGTTAACTAAAACGTGTGTATGTGAAGAAGGAAAGGCAAATGAATGTACTGAAAGGCCAATATAATCTCAATCGGTAGTGTGGAAAATTGATAAACTCAGAAGTAGCACTCAGGACTGGAGATAACGCTCGTTACTACGTTACCAATTACACAACGACAACACACTAGAAACAAAATAAATATATATGTATATATGAATTGATTGAGATAATAAGAGGGATCGTAAGATCCAACGCCTAACCTTAGAAGTATGAATATATAATATAAATGACACACAACCACCAAATACTCACAAACACTAGTAAATTTTCGCTCGCAAAGCCGTATACGTATATTAGTATTGTTTGAGTTAAGAAGAGGGATCGTAAGATCCAAGTCCTAGCCTTAGATTGAATACACGTATACGCTATATCGGAGCACTAGTGTGCTCTTGCAACAACACTGCAGACTGAGATCCACAGAGGCTAGGTTCAGAAATGGAGCACCAGGTGTGCTCTCAATAAGCGCTTAAACTGGAGCACCAATGTGCTCTCAACCAAATAGAACAGAAGCACTAATGTGCTCTCAAATGTACTCAACTGAAGCACCAATGTGCTCTCAAGACACAATGCAATTGAAGCACTAATGTGCTCTCGATACTCAATTACAGATGAAGCACTAATGTGCTCTCAAGCATAGAAGCACCAGCGTGCTCTCAGATACGTGCAACTCAGTCAACAACGCTGTATAGAAGCACCAACGTGCTCGCTCGCAAAATTGTTTAAGTTATAGAGGAGACCGCTTGGTCGTAAGAATAAAGTGAACACTTACCAGTAGATCGGCAGTTTGAGACTGAGGCCCTGATCAGTGCCTGACTTAGTCTTTTATACCTACCGAGCTGCCTGGGAAACCCCGGATCACTGGGAGCTATTCTTAGAATTTTCAAAACATTGGGTGGTCTTGACGGCCAGAAGCTTCGCTCGAGTTATTTTCAGAGCTAATACCAAGGGTTTTGATACTTTTTTGATGTTTTCGACTTGATGCTCACAAAATCAAAAACAGTTTCTTATCTATAGTTATTGTCGCATTTTGTACCAATTTACTCGGCTCACATTTCAATAAAATCATACTAAAGTCCAAAAAAATATTCTCAAACGTTCCAAAAAAATTAAAATTGTTAAAATTTTATTATGTTTACGGCGACATCATGCGGTCTATTTTTATAGGCCCATCGCAAAGTTTAAGAAATAATTTTTTCTTAAGTTTTTGAGTTTCGTAGCCGCTTTGACAAAATTATCTATTTTTAAATACCAACATACTTCTGTACAATTATTCGGATTAGCATTTAAATAATTTTTTAGGGTCTGAAAATTGTAATTACAAAACTAGGCAACAATTCGGATTTCTAGACTTTTGGCTGTTATTGTGTTCTCAGCGGAAAATTGTTTTATTTTTAGTTAAGATTATAGCGGCTGACATTATAACAACATTATACTGTCCAAAACCCGATCATAAAGTACAGAGAATATTGCTAAAAGTACGACAATTTTTTTTATGTTTACGGCACCAATGCACGGAATCTATCTGAATCAACGATCTTGACAAAAAAAATCTGAAATGTTTCGTAATTTAAACAACAAAAAAATGTGAATTTGACTGAAGAATTAACTGGTGAAAAAATATACCCACATGTGCGCAATAGATGCACATATGCAAAACATGTAACGTATAGATACACACAATTCACTCTACATGCACACACGGGCAGGAGAATGATATGCACAAACGGAACGCACACTGTAACAAGTATTGAAATTTAATAATTTGTAATAAGTCCACATAACTTCTGAATTTAGTGTCGCGAAAAACAATGACAAACACTGGCAACTATCATAGCAACGTGTTTCAAATCTACGTAACTGCTGCTATAGCAGAGTCGTCAGTTATAAAATGAATCCCAAAGTACGCGTAGAGTAACCATTACTTGAAATGTCTATGAAAAATATTTAGACTTTCGCGATAATTTTAAGTTGCACCTACAGTACGTTAGAATGGATTCGTCCTGCTCAATGTGTAGCAGATACAATAAAGCCAGCGGTGATATAATATAGTCAACCCTTCGTGCACGCATCTTGCTGAAATTTATAGTGTTCAATCTCCATTGTGATTTTCAGCAAGCTTCGTTTCGCTTAGGTTAAAACAACCAGTATCAGAACGACTTAAATACTTGAATTAGCATTTTTATTGACCAAAATAGTATACCTGTGTCAAGTATATTTATTTTATTTTTGTTTTGATCAATACCTGTGCAATGCATAAATGCAGTGCAATTCAAACCATAAAACAATGAAATCGTAGGGACCCCTGATAAGAAAAAACGCTCGCAGAATATGCACATCTCAATGATAGCTTGGTATTAAAACCCAAAGAGAGCACTTTAAAGTAAAACACATATTTTACGGCTACTATTAAGGCAGTATCTCTGGATATTCCTTTGCAAGTCTTAATTTTTACCGACGTGCGATCGTAAATAGAACATATTGAAAAATAACTGCAAGACCAAGTACCAATAATAAGTACTATGTATTGGCATTCACAGTCAATTTACAATATATATTTTCGGTAAAGGGGTACACATTTTCAAGAAAGTGTCTAAAATCATGTGATGGAGCATCTTCTGTAAATGCAGAGAGTCTAACACTATAATGAACACCGCAAACTCAAAAATTCCAACACTAGATCACACTGTATTTTAGAAACAGCAATGGTATGGTAGAGTAAGTGATGACCATCCCGGCGACAACAACACCATAACAATACTTTGTTGGAACCAAACCTAAAAATACTAATTCTAGTTCAATGGGTGATGTATATTAATATTGCTATTTGCTTACCAAGCCGTAGAACAATTTCGTTTTTCTCGGTGTGCAATTCAATATCCGATTCCACAAACAACCTCCGAATGTGCGATATAGAAAATAATCTGGTAGCTACCGACGCGGAATAGTCGAATATTGCACTTCAATGTTACCAAGTAAATCGACCAATCTAATGATTCGATCGTGGTACCCTCCTAAAACTGTAAACCCCCCTAAGGTTGTATACAGTAACTGAAGTGCTCCACTTTGGGAAAAATAAATAGGAACTCCGAGCCCTAAAATAAACAAAACGACGTCTCTCGTATTTTAAACATCGGCAAGATGGTGTACCAATTATATCATGTTGATTGCCTAAGTTACCTCCTTCAGTTGCAGCTGCCTAATGAAAAATCAAAAAAATTCTCGAATTGAACAAAGGGGTCAGCGCAGGGTAAATAGACTACACTCCATCATACGCCATGGACTTAAATTACCGCGCCGTTAGATGACATGCATCGTTTAGGACAAGTTACTACGTACTCAGAAATATATAACTGTACTATTCGAAAACTAGTATACCGGTCATTCCATTAAATTCAAAAATTCCACAGTGGTCAAAAAGTTCCACAATGTTCAGCCCTAGCGTGAAGCTAAGTTAATAGGCAAACAAAACCAGTACTGAAATGCTTTTAGTCAAGGAAGTCTTAAATGTTTATTTCAAGTACTCGCTAACGCCTATGATGCATGGCAATAGAAGTACGCGAGGTATCATGCAAGATAATTCTTGTGCTAAATTCTATGGGGCGGTACGGCGTTAGCATAACAAGTCACAGGTTTAACAAGTATTCACTTATTTTTTTAACTAGGATTTACTGTTTTACTCTATTCCCCCGGTAATTCTGTAATGGATGCGCTCAGGTATCGATCCGAGCCACAATACAATTTAATAAACATTAAGTTACGTAAACTCGATATTCCGGGGCACATACCAATCAATTTCGAGTTATGTAGAAAATACCAAAGACAAGGACCAAGGATCAACTGTTAACAAAGACACTCTCGAGCTCAATACTATAACTGTTTAGCAGCTTAGGTTGTCTGTGATTATGTAAGTGTCTAGAGTGTGAACAATTGACCACTATAACGCTAAAAATGTGTTAAGCTTCGTCCTATGATATAACACAACAAAATCGTATTGTTATTGAATACAGCCGGTCCAAATGAAATGAAAAATAGAATTGAAAAGGTTGAACGCTTTTAGCAGAAACGTCGGTGCATGAATTATTAAGATATTTGTCTACTCAGCACTATTAGCCACCGTAATTTAATTACGATTTCATGCCGTCCACCCAGGGTACATTCGCTTTTAGAAGTAAAATTAAACACGCTCAGACCAGCTAAGGAGTGCCGGGCCGATTACGGCAGTTGCAGTAGGTTATGGCTTTTTGATGTGATTCTTAGAACGATAAAGCTGAACAGGGATAATCAACTAGCGCTATGTTAATTGTAAGGTTATATAGCATCAAAAAATTGGGCTGAAAAAGGTAAGGATTCCTTAGGATATTTGGAAAGTTGCAAAGGGCGATAGAATGTAGTGAATTTTTAAAGCATTACAAAACCTTAGTGTGAGGAAAAATACGACCATGTGACATCATTCATTCTCGAAAATCTCACTTAGTAGGTATAATTAAAATAACTTAGTGTCCGACAAAAACCCAATTACCCAACCACAATACCGTTTCACGTACATGTACAACCGAACAAAATGAATGCCAGATACCCGTGATACTATGGAAGTAACATTTTATAACTACTGTCTTTACATAGTCCATTCCCATTGTTTGTAAAAATATTTTTTTGAGTTCTTTTTCTGTTCAATAAATAAAGATAAATATATTAATATTATTCTCGCAAATGTCGCGTTTTTGAACCAGTCCTATTCAATTCAGTAAAGTCGAGACTAGTCGGTAGAGAACTACATTTGTGAGCGGAGCTTGGGCTGTGGCATTACGAATGTGCTCAATTTTATGTTCTTGTGACTATATTGCATAGGGAATAGGGCTTTATCATTGGTAAAAATATTATATTTGAATTCTTCGACACAAAAAACCTATGATGGTTTGATCGAAACGACTCTATTTCAATAAATAACACAAATATTGCGAAATTCCCTATTTCAGGTGCATAAAACCAACGAATTAGCTAATTACTAATTAACCACTCAAAAACTTTTTTTAATTCCAAATATCAGGTGCACACTCTGACATGATAGGTTTTCAAACAAAAAAAAATTTTCAAAATCCGTTCAGTGGTTCTTGAGATCCGTCGGACCGAACGAACGGACGGACATCGACCTTTTTACTCCCAGACAGAAAATAAAAACGCTTCGCTCGTCTTCGCCGAGCTCCGCTCAATAACAACTCGTTCTTCCATTAACTTACTGTGCCAGCGATATATATCTTTAAGCCGATTACCTCTTACGTATCCAAATTAAGCCGACTTTATAACTGTTGAATCACGAAAAATAATCGCTCGATCAATATAATAACTTGATATCTGATGTCCAGTATCGTGGTAAGAGGAATTATGCTGAAGTTCCAAGCAATATATACTAAATGCTCCGAGTATACAACTAACTAGGTACTCCAATGTTCCAATTGCGTTAAATGGCACTAAAATGTTAAACGCTGAACTCGGGTTTAATATGCCATACAGGATCAAGGGTCAGCTAAGGTTGAATTAAAAAATTGTATCTAAACTGGCTTATGGAATAGTGCTTGTTGAGAAGAAACACAGCATAAAGCCCTGTCGTTGAAATCCAGGTATTTCTAAGATTTGTTTTCCACCCAGTAGTATTAGCAATAACGAAGTCTTACAAATATGAAATTTTCGTAATTATTTTATTTGGTTAAAATTCCACAAAAATAAATACAGGATATGTGCTATAGATTTTTAAATTAAATGTAAAATGAAATTCATTGTTTTCGAGGAAAAATATTTTGTTTTGATCCATATTTTTAGGGAGATATCCGTTTTTAGGATACACACAAAAAGAGATAGGTCAGTTGCATGCCCTATTAAAGACCTTTTGAGTGGGAATAATCAAACTAATATTTCTTGCAAAAAAGATAATTGGCCTATTAGTAATATATCATCATTAAAAATTTATACTTGAATTGAATGAGTACTTAACTTAGCCCTGTAGTATTACGACTTATCTTGGTCGCATACATTAACTAACTTAAATTTTCTAAGTGATGAATTTACCACAATATTTTATCAAAGAAATTGATTACGAAAAGTTCCATTACAATTTCCACATACTAAACCTTATGTTTTTACAGTGGTTCCGTCGCAAACAAACGGGCAACTAAAACAGATATATCCACATGGGCCGCTAAACAAACTTACAGCTAGTTTTGGTCATTCTTACCTGAAATATGCAGTCAGGGGAGGAAATTCTTCCAGAATTTAGGGTTCTAAGTGGGCACTCCGCTCTTTTCGCTCGCTCTATTTTCAAATATGTTTTAGAAATTAAGAACAAACTATATCTTATCGTTTTAATGTAATGTGCAGAGAAGTAGTGGGAAGAATGAATGGAGTATCAGCTAGACAGGAATCGGCTTGTTTAGGAATAAGGAAAATTTTCTTTACCTTGAAATATGAAACGCGGCATATAGGTGGTCTCCTCCTCCTGAGGACGAATTTGTATGGCATGCGATAGGATCTGGTATTTGTACTAATAGTCAATTGAATAGGTGTAGAGAATCATACATTCAAGTTCAATAACAGCGATTAGGCCAAATTACTAGGTGGGCAGAGAACATCGAAGTGTACCTAATTTGAATTAAGAGTTCCATAACCAACTCACAGACCCAGTTAAATTCATCTCAACTTCCTTGAAAAATAAATATACTCTCAAAACTTGTATTGGAATTGATACAGTGAAGTTCGTGATCGTTGCGCGCCTATTCACAAATTTCTAACTTGAATTGGGCTGGTGAATCTCGGTTTGGTCAAATATATTGTTTAGAGATGAACTATTGTCAAAATATTCTACCATGATATCTATGAATCTTTCATAATTAGGAATTAGTCACGCCAATTAATTTTTTTTTGATTTTGCAAAATTTAATTAATCATCAGTGGGCATATTAGCTTGCTTCAATGACCGAATATATATTTATATACATATACAACATAGAGCCCGGTTGGTTCAGATCAAAGATGGAATACACGGTAGGGTCACGTAGTTTCATTCCCGGTTGCCCGTTTTTATAGGATAGTATGAACGCAGGGGCATAGACTGCATACAAGCAGACAAAATCAGTACCCTAACATCGAATCTATAAATAGAGGAGACAATTCCCGACGCACGACTTCAACGGCCAAGCCTACCATTTATTTTGTGACTAAGTCAATTTCCGACGTATACAACAATGCAGAACGTACGCCAATGAACTAAGGGTCGACGCTGATCTGCAACACGCTGCTTAACTAATAGCATCAAGGCACAGGGGTTTTGCACAATCCTAGTATAAAACGATTCAGTGAATTTTTAGAAGTCAGACTTAAATAGTTCCGAAATTATTTCAAAATAACCTTTGCGTAATCAGATTAATTTGTAAATTTGGGTTAACACCGCTTGAGTTGGCATATTAGAACATGTGAATGTCGCGACGTCAACAATACCATAAAGGAGTGTATAAGGAAAGACTATCAATAGTATTACGGAAGTATTTTGGCTTTTATATAAAGACACATGTCGTCACCATTACGTAATTCACAACGATTTTCTCCTTAACTTTATAAGAGTTAGCAAAGTCTATTTTTTTCAATCATCGATATAAATTCTCCAGCTTAGAACTTTCGTAACAGACAGCATTATAACAGAACTTTTTTTTGACTATAAAGCGTATAGTAAGGGTTCCTGAGTGACACATGCCAATCTAGACCAGAATCTAAACCCTAGCTTAAAAATGGCTTGACTAATATTGAGTGGAATATTCAATCTCAACGGTACCGTGGAATTTGATTTCATAAACCTCAAAACCTTAATCAGACAGTGAATACAGGATAACGACAAAATTCAAGCAAAAAATTGAAATTTTTGACACCTTAACATGCAAATAAATTTGCTTAAAAACACCGTCGATTACGACACAACAATCGTGCTATAAATTTCTATTTGCGTTCTCAATCAAACGGCAGCACGAGGACAAGCCTTTAAAAGTTCATTGAGAATTATATTTTTAAGTTACGAGAAAAGTTCATATCGGTCAAAAACGGTGCGAAAATCTTTGATACCCAAATTTATTGCTGATTAGGAATTATTTTGGCAGAAATAACAGTCCTGTAGATGTTTCAAAGCACAAACGTAAAACGCAAATGCCACGATGAAATTGATACAATATTAACCTAGTTCTGTAGGAGAACAGTAGAACACTTTAGAAATCCAAAAAAATTAGAAAAAGGTATACTCCATGTAACTTATTTTTGTTTAACAAGTGAAATGTTTTTTAAACATCAATTCACGGTTCGCTATAATATAATTCATATAAGCAATAAGTTTTAAATTCTAGCAAATACCAGCGGCAGCTTTTGATCTATGCAATGAATTTAATATATCAAAGCTAACAATTTCCAGCTAACAGCATTAGCATAGCAACGGTACTCTGAAAACTTCAAGAAAAGTGTAGACAAAACAATCATTCATGCAGTGCATGGGCGCTTCGATTATTATTATTATTTGCTGCGGCAGCAGCAAAAAGAAAAGAAAAACTCATGTGCGGGTTTGTAAAAAAACTTAAGATTTTGTTGTTGTGCTTGTTGGTGGAACTTCATGCAAAATTCAGCTTCAGAGATTTTCCAAGAACTACTCAGCGAATTTCAAAGTTTTTTCTAATAAATAACCACTATACCGGACGGCTTCACCAAACAACAAAATGAAAAAAATGAAAAGATTTGGTAACAGTGTGCCTCGATTTTACAAAAAGAATGGTAGGCAGTTCCTCTTGGCCAAGTAAAAGCACAGTAGCCTTCCTTAAGTGCCGCTTAGGTAGAATTTTACTCTTACGGGAGTACTACACGCGTTCGCACAATGAGGTTTCCATATCAGATCATTCCAAAATTTTGATCCCTCGTTTTATTTTATTACGCGGAACGGGTTGCTTTACAATATGCTTCTTTAAGCAGCAACAACAAACGAACAATTGTGCGATAAACACAAACATTAAGCAAAATTAAACTACCCACCACATAAGTGAAACCGCGCACGCGTTGTTTAACATAAGGATAGAATCTCGAATCGTATTAGCTTGCCAAAATACAAATTAGTTTGGATATTATACTCAAAATATTTCTAGAATTGGAAATATTTACACGTATGTTTAGACCTAATCACGAGTCCCGTCTCGTTCATCTCGTAAATAATTACAATTTGCCGATTTTTGTTTGCTCGCATCTCATTTAACAACAACGAAATTTGTAGAAAAAAACAAAACGCGCTAATACACGTGTCGTCATAAGTTAATAGACCGGTTCCCTCCGCACAGAAAATGTGTTTTTTACGATGTTCATTTTGACTCGCATATAACAATACAACTAGCTTTATAGATTATTACGCGACGCAGTACAGATTAAGCCACCTGTTATGAACGCGCCAAAACTTCCACATTTATTGTTAAGTAGAAAAACTTTCGAAACGATATAAACGTAGTTACAGTAGCTATGAAAACTTCTGACTTGATTTCAGTCCCGAAAATTTGACAGAACTATAATTTTTATACACTACAAATTCAGGTGCAATAAATATCGTACACAAATTATTTATGTCCACATTTAGTTCTTACGCATCAAAAAGCGGATGAAACAGAAGATAGTAGGGAATTTTCAGTGCGAATAATCATTAGCTATAAAAAGTCATCTTCTAAAATACACATGAACTATCTACAACCTGCGACAGCACTCCAAAACTCGAACCAATCTCAAGCAAAAGGTTTCTTTTCGCGCTTCAACAAAAAAAATTTTTTTATATAAGTTAAATCAAACAGCAATGTTTGTGATTCTCATACGTAGTGATACAGCGCGGATAGTCAACGGCATTCGATGCCCGATATTATATAGTTTCATCAATATAATTTTAAGGTGGTTCTTCACAACAGGAAACAAAACAACGAATTTCGTCATATTTTCTGTAAAAAACGTCGTGCCGGTCCACTACTTGCTTCCAAAATCGTGGACTTGCGAACGCAGATTAGTGGCGTCGGCGAACAAATCTCGACATAGAGAACGATTCATCTGAAATATTCATAAACATGTGAAAGCTATCGGAAAGCTAATACTCTTACAAACACCATGACCAACTGGATATAAAAACAGTGCAATTGGCAGATATACCGTTCCGAAAATGGTAGTTCTGTGTGGATGTTATCCTTGTATGTGATAAACACCCAATAAAACTGTGCGCGTGAAGATAAAAAACAAAAAAATGGGCCAATAAATTAGCACGCGCATGCCACGAGTTGGCTTGACTACTTGGCACTCATAACGTATATTTACTTACTCATTAGAGTTTCCAGGCCTGCGACATAGAGAAAGAGTTTCGTGCGGCTTCCGCGGGTTCGGGTTACAGTTTTGTGGGGTTTAGGGTATATATTTGTGTTGAATTTGACAAGGGGAATCTAAAAAAAATTTTTGTTGTTATAGTTTACCAGTGTACTTCTTACTTTTGAACACTGGTAAATTTAATCTCGGCCGGTTTCACTTATAATTTTCAGGAATTTAGCTACTTTGCTGTTCGCTATAGGGCGAACAGACATAATTCTGTGGTCCTCACTCGTGAGGACGGTCGGGACGGGATTCCGTCGCGGCCAACTTTTCTATCAAAAACCGGGGTGAGTTTTGCGGTCCTACCACGCGGGGTAAGGCTGTTCCTATACATATCGGGGCGTTCGGGGAGTGGTACCGTACTACTTATTTGCTGGGCTGGTATGGCAAGTGTTCGCCAGACCCGAGCGTTCACACCTATAAAAACACATGCGTAACACGTTAACTTTCCTCTAAAATCTCGACCTAACCAAAAACGAGTTACTCACTGACATGTACATACAGTTACAATTACTCAAGGTACAACAAGTTATAATAATCGTTGAAATGGAACAGCGAAATTATGTACACGAATAGGCGCTTTTATGGCCAAAACAATTCAATGAGATCAGTATGACTATGGTATGGTGAACGGATATATAGTCATTGTAACAAACTCACTATTCATGATCAACGTACTCAAATTGTCAATTTAAGCATATATATAGATATATACGAGGATAATGGTATTAACAGGCACATAATAATTGATCAATTCATGTTATAACGATACATAATAATCATATAAAGGGCGCTTTTGTGGTCAAACGAAAAACAACGAAATAACAATAGTATTCAAACCAAATATGACAAATACTGCCTTTATGGCAATATGAACGGTACATTATACGACAGATATCAACAATAATTATCCATTCCTGAAATAGTTTAAATACCCATTCTGGTCATGGAAACATCGGTGGTGCAGACCACGATACTGGAAATACATATAGTTAAATTGCGAGACTCTTGGTCCCAATGATTCCTGATTTATTCCGATTAAATATATCTATATATACATATATAGTGATTTCTGATTTATTTTAATTGCCTATATATGTTGAGGGCTTACACATGTACAAACGAGGGCGAGCGGATGACTTTGTGTTTCAGCAGACATCGTTACTGCAGCTCGATTTCGGGGAGAGAATGTACGTGGTCAAATTCATAAATGTAGCCAGGATTGGTGTATCGCGTAATGATCCAGCGTGGATCTGTAACACAAGGATCGACTCTTCGTTTAACAAATGTCTACTTTTGTCTAGTAGGCGCTTGAATTTATATTTTTGGGTTTTTCCGCGGCGATATCATGTTTTGCATTATTAAACTTATATATATTTTACTGAACGGATGAAGAACTGTCCTGGGTTTTAAGAAATGCTTAATTTCCCTTAATTTGGTTGGTTTACGGCTTTCGTATATTTTTTTTAATTTTAACCAGATTATATAGTTTCGTTCTTATTCTTTCAATCCCAATGTAGGTCAACATCACGCTTCTGTTTATTGGGGTGAATTTCATATGAGTATTTACAGTAGCTGTGATGATTGCTAACATGACTTAGCGACTGATTATCAGTTTGCTTATTGGTAATATTGTTGCGGGCTAAAGCTAATACCTCTTAGGTCAGCTTTTCTCGGCGCTTCTTTTTTGTTCATACTTTAAAGTATATAACCATAAGATTTTTCCATCCAAGGTTTCTAAATAATACACATAATTAATACGACTGGATGTGCTTCTGATTATAAACAAATTACAGTTTCAATCTGAATATAACATTGGAAATATTTGCGAACACAAACATAGGTGTGTTTCTGTTTCATAAAAAACTAGGCAAAAAAGTAGCCCCTATAGTGTCTGCGAGCGCTCTCATACTGCCCAAACCGGTGATTGTTCGAACGCGCTACTGCATTATTACCTATATTGTATAATAACAAGGCAATGTACGTATGTAACGCATGTAGTGATTATTTTTGTTACGTTGTTTTAATGTAATATATAGGAATAATATAATTTGGTAGTTTAAAACTGTATGTCATCAGATTTCAAATGGGTAAGCTCGACAATCTAGAAATAGTCCTCGATTTACCTAATGGCGTAATTTATGCGGGACAAATATTAAATGGTCGCGTATTAGTGCAGTTATCGGACACAATGAAAATGCGAAACATTCGTATACGTATCCGCGGTCGCGCCAAGACTCGTTGGAGTGAAAGCCGTGGTTCAGGAAAGAATCGTCACACCGTTACTTACTCGAGCGAAGAAATCTATGTTCAGAACTATATTTATCTTCATGGTCAGGACGACGGAGTCACCGAACAACTGGACGCTGGGTCGTATGAATTTCCGTTTTCAATGCAAATACCGTTGGAATGTCCGTCTTCATTTGAAGGTGCGTTCAACTAGATATTAGGTTAATGTAGTAACGCGTGAAAGCAGTACAAGTAATCACCACGCACACTGCTTTCCTGAATGATAAATAGGTCTATTAGCTTCGAAAATAATTTAGATATACGTAGGCAGCTGAGTTTCTTAAATAGCGGTCAGCTGCGCAAAAATCATTTATATTTGTGTGTGTTAGGCATATAGTGGGATTAACTAAAAAATCATAAAAATTGTTTTGACAGAATTCTTTTAATTAATGGACCAATGTAACTCACGAATGACCACCATAAATGTTTTGAGGCATATTTTTAAATATACGACATTTTTTTGCCTGCTTGTATACCCAATTCGAGAAAATTGTGAAAATATAACGTGATTTTTTTGATTAACGTTTTAACGAAAAATTAATCATTTTTAAAGATAAAAATTCATGCTGTTTTTTGAAAACGTTTTAAACATCTGTTTGCTGTTGGTTGCTAGGCGTTCGATTGTTGGTCTTTTGATTTTTTCGAAGGCGTTGGCTCATTTGCTGGTACATTCCGTCAGGGCTATAGGTTACGGTAACGGAAAATACACTTCCAATGCTGGGCCGCTACGAATCCAATTGTTTGAATCACGTAATATGGCTGCCTTGCACCTATTGCCACTGCTGCCTTGTCATCGAAATATGTAGATATACGTATGTCATTATCACGCATGATTGTATACACATTGGACGATGCCAGGGTTATAAAACACTGAAATTTGAAAAATTAGTTTAGTTATTCACTATAATACAAAATTTTTACTGGTCGAGCTGGCTGGCACCCCTCCATTATTTTGGCACCGGCCTTTTAACAAAATGATCAACCCCACCTGGTTAAACGTTTGGCAGCATGATACTTGCGCTCTTGCAGCTTGAACCAGATCCATTACGTTGGCAGCGAAGTCCCCTGAAGTGTCAGTAAAAGAGGCAGCAGAAGCAGTCGGTACCCGGCAAATTTATAAAGCAAGTATTTTATCGTGTTGCGTCCAGTTGAATTTGTAGCGGCCCAGTGACGACTGATTTTAGAAGGGTGTTATATTAAATTATGTTAAACCGACATCGAACAGCTGAATAGAATCCGACTAAACTGTAATAGTTTTTACGCTATTCCCAATTTTATCACACTCGGCTTGAGTAGAACGAAGGAGTTTTTAATTTCGTATTTACAGAAGATAGTTACATTTATTGAGCGAAGCGTCTTTATTTTCTGTCTGTGACCAAAAAAATCGATGTCCGACGGATCTCAGGAACCACTGAACCGATTTTAAAAAACTTTTTTTGTTTGATAGCCTATAATGTCAGAGTGTGCACCTGATATTTGGGATTAAAAAATTTTGAGTGGTTAATTAGTAATTAGCTAATTAGTTAAGCTTATGCAGCTAAAATAGAGAATTTTGCAATATTTGTGTTATTTATTGAAATAGAATCGTTTCGATCAAACCATTATAGGGTTTTTCGGGTCAAAGAATTCAAATATATTTTTACCAATGATAAAGCCGTATGCCCTATGCAATGTAGTTATTTGAAGAACATAAAATTGAGTACATTCGTAATGCCACAGCCCAAGCTCCGCTC
The DNA here is from genome assembly GCA_030248225.1 of Trileptium ribeirensis. NCBI lineage: Eukaryota > Metazoa > Nematoda > Enoplea > Enoplida > Thoracostomopsidae > Trileptium > Trileptium ribeirensis. Next base: position 31,131 of record JASANE010013089.1, read on the forward strand.
ACAAATGTAGTTCCACTACCAATTAGTGGTACATTGCGATTCGTCCGTGACATGGAAATTTAAGCCTTTTGCGAGGTGTCGTGGATTGCGACTGCTTAATGTTCCAGTTGGGGTAGTCTTGGCACCTTCTGGCTCCCAGGAGTCATTATTTCCGATGTTCTCCAGGAACCGTTTATAACTCATCTCATCTCTCGGCGTTCGCCCCCGTAGGAGCAGGCCTCTTTCCCTCGATTCGTCCACGGCATTTTGCCTGATGTCTTGACCGATTCGTCGCCGCCCTCGGTAGGTGACACTGGGGGCATATGTAATATCTCGCCGTGTAAGTCCTGGCACGGACGACATGTCTCGACGACAAGTCCTCGCACCGTACTTCTGGCTCCACCGTCACCCTCGCCAGCCGTGCACATCCGCCTGTGCCTCGCAAAATTTGTCTTGGATACAACGCCAAGATAGTTACCACATCTTCGTTTCCCAGGATTGTCGCATGCCGTTCCTTGGTAAGATTTGGCGTGGATTTTCATGGTGTTTTCAGACCGCAAAATGTGCATGTGAACATGAATCTCTGATCGTTTCCACTGTGTATTCGCCGTTTGTGTATGCCTAGGCCAGCCCTAGTCTTACAAACCTTTAAACATCCCGGAAACCTGCATGAAAGTTGATCGTCGGTTGATATCGCTGAGTTTCGATTCAGCCTTTGTCCATGGTATTGGTTTCCCTGTTGTTTCTCCCACTTTGCCAGGTGGTCGGTCCTGTTTTATTATTTCCCTCCGTGATTGTCTATCGTGTGCTAGGCGTCCTGCATCAGTCCATCAATATTCGCTTCTTTCAACAGTCGTTTATAATATAGCACGGTTTTTCGTTCCCGACCTTTATTCTTCTGGTGTTCTCCAAATTTTGGTATCAACCTAGTACCGCTACTTTCGTCAGACGGTTGTTGTTCATCCGTAAAATATGGCCGATTCTTTCTAAGCATCGTTTTCAATCTTCCATTGCACCGACTTCGTGCTAATTCATTTCTAACATCTTGCATGTTTTTGTGCTATCGTTGCATTTGACGAAGGGGGGTTCTGGGCTGTTGTTCTACACCCATCGATAGCATTTATCCAGGAAATTTTGGAGTCGATTTATATCTTTCTTAAACCATGTGCGTACCGCACAGCCGAAAAGGAAAGCACTGCCGATGCACGCATCAACGACTCTTGCCCTTCGTTTCTTTGACATTGTTGATTTCTGAAGCTGGTTTTTGACTCGGGTTCAAGCCCTACCGGCCCTTCGAATCCGATTTCGAACATCTGCTCCAGTCGATATCCAACTGCCGAGCATCCTTATATCACCTCCTTCTGTCTAGCCGAAAACGATCGTTTCTTCCTTATCATCATTAGTCTTCTCTTAAAAAGTCGCCATAACCTCCTTTGCCACGTTTACCCCATTCTCCATTTCCGTCCCTTCTCCCACAAGTGTATTATCGTCTGCAAATAGGGACATAGATATTTCCGCTGATTTTGCTTCGCTGTTGTACTTCTGCCTTACGTTCTCATCTGGGATCCATCTCCATTTTATTCCGACCTGTTCTCCAGTTTTGGTGGCATTGTTTCGACGTTTATCTTTGGCCTGACGCATTAGTGCCTGGTGATAGATGTTGAACAAGACGGGCGAAGTAGAGCAGCCTTCTCGTAAACCTCTTTCAGGGTACCAACCTTCTCTGTCGCTGCCGAGGCTTTTACTTGATATTGTGTGGTCTCGTGAATGTCGGTGATGCCATCTAGCAAGTGTCCGTCGCGGCCATATCGTCGTGGTATTCCCCAGAGGACGGCTTTGTTTACTCAGGGGTATGCTTTCCGCAGGTCGAGTAAGCGAGCGGTAGGCATTTGGCTGATGTGGGGGTCCACGGTGTTCAGCTATTAGTGCCGTTTTATAAGGTCTGTAACATCTTCGTTGATCCTTACAAATATATGGGTTGCATCTGCAGTTGATCGTCCCGGGCGAAAGCCGTTTTGGTTGTCGTCCACCAGCTGCATTTGTTCTGCCCACTCACGGAGGCGGCAGGCAAGTACAACTCTTGCCAGTATGCGGCTACCCATTGCAAGTAGGCACACACCCCGATAGTTGTTCGGGTCATTTTTGTTACGTACCCTTTTTCTATAGTAGAATCATTTTTCCCACCTTCAGAGAGATCTCCCAATATTGTTTGCTCTCGTTGCAAACAACCGTTGAACCATATGAACGACTTCGTGTCGTATTGATTCGCAAGCGCTGTTGATGAAGCTCATTCGGACACCATCCTTCCCAGGAGCGGTGTCTTTAACTCTTTTCATTTCCCGTAAGATCTCCCCCTGCTAGGTATGCGGTTTAAGTCGGCGTTGGCAACCTGTGCTGCTGGATCCATACGCATGTCCGGGACATTTTCTACTGCGCTCTCTATGTTTGCTGGGTCATTTTCGTAACAACGTTCCGACACTTTCTCCAAATGCATCTTGAATGCATTTGTGGTGATTGTGTGAGACCGTACTGCGTTTAGGCCCCGTGTACCCAGCCTGCGCAAGGCTCTATAAACTCTGCTTTGGTCTCCGCTGATGCTAGCTCTCTCACGATCCTCTACGATTTCATCCCACCATTCACGTTCCTATCTCCTGAGCGTATTCTTCATCCTGCGCCTGGCCATTGTACCTCTTCCATCGTTTGATGTTGTTGCGTTACCGCTCCTCGCTTGTTGCTTGTTGTTCTGTTTCCTCCCTGTTTCTGATGACTAGGGTACTGATTTCTTCATGCATTTCTCGAAGTTGATCTTCATTTGTGACCGTCCAAGGGTTTGCAATGTCGCGCCTCTTCAAACCACACACTGTGACAGCAGCATATGTGAGCGTCTTCGATATGAGATCCCATTTGGTCGATTCTTGCGTTGTTTGGCGTTGGTTTTGTGTTCACAGCCTCGCGGTTTCCCTATCAAATCGGATGAGCGTTTCCTCGCTGTTTAATTTTCGCTTTCGATGTCATTTGCTGTCGGTGGTGTCTGTTATTGTTCCTAATCGCCGTTAGCTTCGGTTTATGGTCTGAAAGATCATTCTCCTCGATCGTTTGCATTGCTTTGACCAGACGGTGTCGCTGACTTTGTTTAACCAAAAAGCCATCCAGTTCGCACCATCGACCCCATGCTCGGTTGAACCAAGCCCCCCGACTGTCATGTTGACAGAAGCTATTTGCATATGCCAAGCCATGAGATTCGCATCTTCATAGAAGATCATCTCTGGCGTCGTTCATTACTGTGTTCAGACCGAATCCCGGTCGTTGATAGCCCGAGCTGATTTGGCAATTATGATCTCCTCCGATGATTAACAATTCGTTGCTGGGACTGATAGCTAGGTGACATTCAACCTCATGGCGGTAGTTTTCTATCGCTTCTGAATCATGAGTCCATATCGGTTGTTAAACCGCTACATATCTTTGGTTGTCGATAATGACTGCCGTTGTTCTTGCTGAGAAATGCATTCTTTCATTTCCTGCAATCCACACCTCTAGCATTTCTCCGCGAAGAATCACCCCTGTCCGCAGCAAGTGTACAATGGCCATCCTGTTGGCCCAGGGTTTGGGTGGATTGTTCGTCGACGAATTCGCACAAGACACACCATGTGTCGGTGCTTTGGCTAAAAAAGCCGTTTTTGGAAGGGGGTCCTTGTCAAACAGACTTTTAGGAGAGTTTGAGATTGGCTGGTTCCCGTCTCCGTTAGATCCCGGGAGGTTGAGGTCGACGAAATCCCCAGATTTATCTTCGCTTCCTTTTCCGAGACCCCTTATGGATTGTTTGCCGCACAACCGAAGTGTGCGTTCCCGCTTGCGCCCAGGTGGAGGCCGTCCATCGTCGCAAAAGCACCGTTTATAATTGTGCCAAACGCACAGTATATCGTCGTCGTGAAAAACCAATCTCTCCGCTCTTTACCAAGTACTATGGATTCGCTCTGGCGCCACCGATAACTGTGACCTTCAGTGGTCCAAAGTAAGGTTGTCTCACTTTCACAATGACTTTATCTTCTTTTTTAGCCAAACAAAAGAGCGACTATCCGGTGCGCGCCTTAGAAACTTCAGCTCGAATTCGTTTTTAGGGCCACTTTCGTCAGCGTTGCATAGTTCTCCAATGTACACTCCTTCCTTGAAGAACACGGCATAAAACTGATAATTTCTTGAAGAGAGGCTAACGAGCCGTGTATGTACATCGGCCAAATGTTTTGTGAATCTTCGATACGACATATCAAATGGAAATTTGTCATCTTCTTCGCATACAGAAGAGTCGGATAGATCACGACTTTTGGACTTTTCCGTTTCTGACGAAATCACCATTGCGTTTTTAGCAGCAATCTCTTTCTTTTCGATATGTAATCGTTGATATTTCTCAATTTTATGCAGTTTTTCGGCTTGCTTTTGTTGGAAAGCATGAGCTGCTTCAAAATAAGCCCTGGAAGTTAGTCGTTTAGACGATGTTGTGTGTTTTTTATGACGACGATGAGGCTGCAACGCTAAATCAATCAGATGTGCCTCTTTTTCGCGGTCCTCTTCTGGCATTAACATTTGTCATTCCAATTTGCGTCGTGTACCAGTTGTATGACGCTTTTTTACTTCTACTACATCAAGGTGTGCCCATACTGGGACCCAAATTTTGGTCCATACAGGTACGCAATCAGACGAAGGGTTTGGGATGCCAGGTTCAGGATTTTCCGTTGGTCGTGGCGGTATTGGTAGCGCTGACAACTCATAAACTGGTGGTTGCTTATCCAACCGCGAAGAAATCCCGGCCACCACGTTACTGGGAGTATGGACGTTGTCACCTGCAGAATTGTGCGGAGTCGGCTTCCTAGGACTAGGAAAATTTGTTAACTGCTCATAAAGCTCATCTGTTGATTCAGGTTTTCCCGGCTTCACATATTCTTTCCATTCGCGTTCAAACGTCTGAATCGTACATCGATCCTTTGGCTATTTTTCACTGTCGGGTGGGTAGACACAAGTCGATAGGAATGAATTCTGGATTATTTGTGGAGGGTGATATAGTGAAAGTTTGTTTTCTCTTTTGCTGTCATTCATAACTCATCTTCGGATGGATGGATTTCGATAAAAAATTTTTGTTTTTTGTTTTGATAATTGATTGAGGGGCAAACGACACCCGAAATACAATGTACGAAAAAAACTGTAATATTTCCGTAGCCCTTGAAAATGGATCATCTTGGGTTCATTTTGTAGGAAGCGAGAAGCTGTATGTATCTGAGAATGGGCTTTTTGTGTACAGCGAATTAAGCGTCTTGGACAAGAAATCTTGGACAAGTTATAAGTTTAGACTGATTACAATTATTGTACACATTTAGAAACGACATTTTTAGCCGCGCATATAAAAATCTGGACATTTTTAGTTCAAATACGAAAAAATCTATATTTTAATAACCTTTCAGCAAAAATTTGGCTAAGATTAGTCGCCCAGGAAAATACATGAGGAATGCCAAAATTTACCTGGGCACATGAATTGGGGAGTGGGAACGCGTGGGAATACCATATACCCGGGGGCCCCATCCCCTATTTGGACAAGGCAGATGTACAATATAATATTGCGGTTACGCGAATCACAGAAATTGGAGCTTCGTTACTACTTTGCACTGTACGAATTACAAATATAGACGTAATGGGAATTTTTTTCGCCGACATAGCTGAATCAGCGAAGAGTTGTTTCTACTCTAAGCGTCCGTTCATCGCGTTTTCTATTGATTTTTCTATACCTGAGGGCCACATCCCCTATTTGGACAATGCAGATATACAATATTGCGGGTAGGTGAATCTCAGAAATTAGAGCTTCGTCACTACTTTGCACTGTACGAATTACAGATACATAATGAAAATTTTTTCGCCGACATATATACTGAACCAGTCACGAGATGTTTTTACTCTAAGCATCTGTTCATAGCTTTTTTATTGATTTTTCTATACCTGTGGGCTCCATCCCCTATTTGGACAACACAAATATACAATATTGCGGATAGGCGAATCTCAGAAATTGGAGCTTCGTGACTATTTTATGCTGTACGAATTACACATACATAATTCCAATTTTCTTCGCCGACAATAACTGAATCTGCGATGAGATGTTTCTAGTATAAGCGTCCGTTCATCGCATTTTTTATCGATGTTCATGTTCAATTTTTCTATGCAAATTTTTGTTTTGTTTAAAAGTTTGTTTCTATTCGACAAGATCAACTGCTGATGAACGAAAATGTACACTGTGGTGTCGCAGATCAAGCACATTTCTTCGAAGTAGAATTGGAAAGATGAATTTATCAGCAACGTCCGGCTCACCAGCGATCTAATTTACATTATTTATTTAGTTAGAAATATAAGCAAGATACTAAATTTAGTCAATTGTGCTTGTTGCAAACAAATTATTGTGACTAGTACCTTAGGTAGTAACTGGTGCTTTTTTACTTTGAATTTGCGTCTATAAAACAGACCAAAGGCTCCTTAAGTAAATGCGATTGCTTTATAACAAACTTAGTTAGAAGTGAAATATTTTGTGGATGCGATTTTGAACTAAAGCAGTCGAAGACAACGTGACTCATTCTAGTGAAAAGGAATAAAAAATTAAAAGAGAATAAAACAATATCTAACAGTTCCATGCTGAATCGTTACGAGATAGATTAATCCTGGACACATACTAATGTACAACATTTACGTGTTCGAGTTACCGAGGTTAACCGAATTGAATTTCCAATGACTATGCCTGCAAGAACGCGAAGCCATTTCACCGCCTCCGTATATATATATATATATGTGTGTGTAATTAGAACAATTTGCGGTCGATGATCTTTTGTACCCACGAACTTGCGTTTCAACTTCCGACCGCACGAGTCCCCGTTGTCGCCTCAATTATAATCACCGTGTACATCGCAAAACCCCCGCATAGTCTCGTTATGTAATTATATATATTTCCAGTATTTCGGCCAGCACCGCCGGCGTTTTTAGTGGTCAAAATGGGTATAGTTATTGTTTCAGGAATGGATAATTGTTGTACACTTGTTGCTGTGATTTGTCATATTATATACCGTTTGCATTGCCATAAAGGCACTAATTGGCGTATTTGACTTGTATATGACTATTATTCGTACCATACAGTTCGTTGTTGCCATAAAGGCACCCATTCGCATATTTAATTTGTATATTATAACCATGACCATATCGATTGTTACGTACCCATTTGTACCGTTATCCTTGTGCGTACATACATGTTTGAATTGCTAACTTGATTATACTGATTCTGTATATTTGATTTGTACCTTTAATCATATGTGTATTGCTGTAACCGTATATATAACTACCGTATCATATTTATACTGATTTATTTGCATTCTTTTCGTTGATTGTGGCCACAAAGGCATATATATGTATGCAATTCCATTGTATTTTCGATGCTATTTCTATGATTATTGTTGTGTTTTGTTGTACTTTGGTATTCATAATCGCTGAGGTGTATATGTCCGTGAGTAACCTATTCTTGATTAGGTTGATTTTTAGAGAGGAATTAGTGACTGCGCGCAGAAAATTAGTGTTTTTATAAGTCGAAACGTTCCGGCTTGACAATCTCTTGCCATACCCGACCCGCGAATAAGTAGTACGGTACGACTCCAACGACTGGCTACAAAACTGATTACGGCTATCCGTAAATGGTCATACGAAGACAGAATTCATTATCTGGGCATTCAAACATTGAAAACGAGACGTATTCGCAGTGACCTTATCCTGATTTACAAAATGACTACGGGTGGTGTCGAACTGGATCTAAACCGTTTCTTCCCTTGTCCCGTCTTGACATCCGTCGTCTTGATGTTCGGAGATTCTTTTTTACTCATCGTACGGTCCGTAGCCTCAAATGTACTCTGACTTATTGCTATTTTGATATTTCATACTATCAAATTCCTCCAATATGGTGCAAGATTCACGAATATTGCCAAAGATTGTCTCATCTCGCTGACACTCTTGTACCATGGAGGAAGAAATGGTACGAACGCCCCGATAGGTGTAGGAAAAGCCCTACCCTTGTGGTAGGACCGCGAAATTCGCCTTGATCTTTTCGTAGAAAAGAATTGGCCGTGACGGAAACCCGTCACGACCGTCGTCAAAAATGACCGTCAGTGAAGACCACAAAAATATTGGCTGTCGCCCTATATCGAACAGCAAAGTAGCAAAATTTCTAAAATCTATAAGTAAAGTTGGCCGATATTAAATTTACCAGTGTTGAATAGCAGGAAATACACTGATAATTGTAACGACAAAAATTTTATCAGCTACCAGCGTTCATTTTGCTGGCTAAGTTAGCTGATAAAACTTGTCAATTCCGAATACTCGGAATTGAAAGTTGCGGCTCCGGCCCATAACTCCGGAACCGTTGAGAAATTACAAATTAAGAACTCAACATTTTTAATAGAGAATTTTACCATCTTTACAATGAGACCGGTTCAGTGGATATCCGATCAGGATCCACGGATTTATTAGGAAATAACTATGTAGGTGCAGCCGATAAATCACATTTAATTAAATAACTTAGAAAATAATCGACACAAGTATATATAGAGGACATTGTTGGATTCCATACGTCCGAGGCTTTCATATGAGCCCGGAACGGACCCGTTGTGTCAACTTTTGGGTATACTTTCCCGCGAAAATCGCAGAAATTCTCCCCGTTGGACGTGTAACCCATCATTTGATTCCTCTCACTGAATCCGACAAAAACATATGCCCCTCACACCACAAAATGACGTCGCGGGAGCCGTCTAAAACACAATAATTATTTGTGAAATTTATGATGGGCTCGCCCAGGAGCCCACTATCCCCATTTTCGCTCAAAATGGACCTGTTACATATCAAAATTTTCGGATGAACGAATTGAGTCTGAATCCGAGACTCGTTTAGTACTTTGACCATCCCTGAGGGAATAGGACCCTTTTTTATACTTCTTTGCCCCTTGTTTTGTATACTTAAACCGCGTCTGTTTCTTTGACAGCCGATCCCTAGTATATAAGCATATATGTTCATATATAAGTTTCAATAAAATGAATACATATTTATATAAGCTTAATAGTGGTTTTATATAAAGTTAGTAGTGAACTTGACCGCTGGATGTCATCTTGATGCCCAGCGTTTGTGTTTATTTTACTATCAACACCGGGTTGATTTTTCTTCTTATGTTTATTAAGCAAATAAACTTGCGTTTGAAATTTATATGAACTTTATATGACGTATATATAAAGTTTGAAGTTTATTAGAAGTTTCGAGAAAATTCGTATCAGTAATAAGTTTAATATTAAAAGGTAGCTTTAGTCGCACCGAACCGACCAAGTATGAAACCTTTACGTAAATATTGGCTTATAAAGTTAATATTAAGCTTAATTTAGCTTAATATTAAAAGATCCACGCACGCTTGAGTAAACATTAAGTTATTATATATAATATTGTTATAGCATAGTATATAACTTATAGTATAGTATATAGAATCCATATTGTTCAGGGAAACCTATATGTAGTATAACCAATAGTAAAACCGATGAAGGAAGAAATGAAGGTATAGTGGATTTAAAATGCATTAAAATAACTTTTACATTAAACGTATTGTATTGCGATGGCATTATTGCCTTTCTAAAACTTTAAAGAGACTGAGGAAGTTAGAATGTTTAATTATTGAGTGGAGCGAGGCGAAGCCGAGCGAAGCGTTTTTATTTTCTGTCTGTAACCAAAAAAGTCGATGTCCGTTCGTGCGTTCGTCGCGATGAATCTCCAGAACCACTGAACCGATTTCAAAAAACTTTTTTTGTTTTATAGCTTAACATCTGGGATTGCGCTCCTGATATATGGGGTTTCAAAATTTTGCATAATGAATTAACTATAAGCTAATTAGTTGCCTGTAATTAGCTAATTAAGACACTTTTGGTTATATCTCGCTAAATACTTGGAATAGAATCGCTTTGTTTTGACCAATAGGGTTTTCGGGGTCAAAAAATGCAAATGTTTTACTTTTAGACTCATATGATCATTATCTTGCCAATTAATATTGAAATTTATATTTGAAACGTTCTAGTTGCACTTAATTCGGGCCATTTTCATAATATTTAATGTGTCTACAAATGCTATATTAAATGTTTAAATTAAATTCTTTAATGTCCATGTTGAGTCGACTGATTAATAAATAACTTACGTTCAAAAAAGCTATAGTTGTTTTGACTACTCTCTGTCGTGCGTTTCGTCCGCCTGTGCACTAAGATCTATTGTTTGTGGTAAGATACTCTCGCTTAATACATGTGTTGTGAAGTAAAAGTGGGTACGTTCATAATGGCAACATCTCGCTCCGATAAAAAATATGTAATTCCACTACGACTTGTCGATAAATATGTCGGTTTTTGGACACCCAGAGCAAAAATGCCTTCCACTATACACCATTGCGTATACTGCGTCAAATTGAATGTGTTTACAGCGCGTGGAGCGTAGAATACACACTTTCCCGCTGTCTCCAGTCGCCTCCCTTTACTACACTTACGTTTGTTACATGTTCCTCTGTATGAAACTAGAAATTATTGGTTTACATGATTCTAAACTAATCGGTAGTGGAACTACATTTGTGAGCGGAGCTTGGGCTGTGGCATTACGAATGTACTCAATTTTATGTTATTCAAATCACTACATTGTATAGGGCTTTATCATTGGTAAAAATATTATATTTGAATTCTTCCACCCAAAAAACCCTATAATGGTTTGATCGAAACGATTCTATTTCAATAAATAACACAAATATTGCAAAATTACCTATTCTAGCTGCATAAGCTTAACTAATTAGCTAATTACTAATTAACCACTCAAAATTTTTTAATCCCAAATATCAGGTGCACACTCTGACATGATAGGCTTTGATGGTGGTGGTGGTTCTTGAGATCTGTCGGACCGAACGAACGAACTAACGAACGGACGGACATCGACTTTTTGGTCACAAACAGAAAATATAAACGCTTCGCCTCGCTCCGCTCAAAGATAATAATAGATAGAAGGTAATTTTCCGATCAGTGGTCAGAGCCACTGTTGATAATTTTCTAATCAGAATGCTATGAATGAGACAAACTGTGATGCTGCACACACAGTTTCAACAAATACAATTCATTGCCAAGAGAGCAGTTTCTGGCTGCGTTGCAGACAACGTTAGGTTACTTCAATTTAGGCTGGTGCTTCTACTTCAATTCTATTTACCAAGTTTACAAGCGCACTGACTCGTGCTTGACGCAATTTATGTTAGCAAAGCATACGCTAAGTACTTCTACGTAAGCCATACTCTGTTACCCAGTTGCACCGGTTTAATTCGAACATACCCCGCAGACTTATGGATGTGCAAATTTGATGCTACAAGCATCGACCTTGCTTTGATTCGTAAACAAACTCCTGCAGGTTATTATGAAAAATTCCTACTGAAATTATGTGCCCTACTTACATTTCACACAGCAAATTGCTTAGTTAATCTTTTCTTTTGTTTGGTTGTATTGGAGCTTGATCATTGTATAATATACGTATATTACATATGTTTGGATCACAAATGAAGCAAAGAATGTGGAAAATTTCAAACAAAAATTTTTAAACCGGCATTCCGGTTCCGGTATGGTTTTTACCCTTTGCCGGAACCGCAACCGGAACACGACTTTCGCCGGAACCGGAATTCCTGTTACTCCCTGATATTGTTATATTAATTGAGCAAGCAACCACTTTATATAAAGTTTATTGGAAGTTTGTAAAAGTTTTATTTAAAACGGTAATAAATCATCTGAATTATATATAAATTTGATATAAAATTGGTCCGAAATTATATTAATCTGTTCTGATAAGAAAGTTTGCATTTAAGCTTAAAAGTTGGGGTCAAATCGCCCAAAAGTGCTGACAAAGCACTTTTACTAAAATTTTAATGGCCCATAAATCAATTTAATTGCCGCGAATTAAGCTATATAGGAGGCGTAGTTTAGTAACTAAGTACTACTGACGCTAGATAGGATAAGCCCGGACAGTAGTTAATGTGTAATGCAGCTGAGAGTTCGTGTTGATTAGCCAAAGTGTTAAGCCTCTAAGGACTCCCTGTCCGTACTTTCATTTACATGATAGTCTAGCTCGTCCCGCAGATCCATAGACCTGGTTAGCCGCTCTCTCGATTCTGTTAAACGGTAGAAGTCATGCTGAACCTCCCTCGGTCAATGAGTTAAGGCATAAATAAACGCGACACCCGCGTATAGCTTTGTTTTACATGATTCCGTGAGTAGAGTTAGTAGTCCAAGTGTAACATTTGAGCCGACCTAGGTTAAATAAAATTTTCTCATTGAACATTTAAAATGAACCTCCGTGCAACCTCCGTACCATTTTTCGTCTTGTTTTCTGATTTCAAACTTGACTAAGCCGTACTGTTAGTAATAATACGCTTTCTGAATAGATATATAGGTATAAAATCGTGATCGGAACTATTGTCAATAGTTACTTGTGACCGAAGATGTTTTACCTGGTACAAAATTTAAAGATTAAGCAAGTATTTGATTATCAAGATTAGGAAATCTAACGTAAGACGAATTAAAAAGCACGACTAAAAGTTAGTCGATTCGTGTATAGTCTTTCCGCGCTGTGCCGTTGATTATTACGATCATGCGAAGAACCCTTTGTCGAAGTTGGATGATAAAAATTGTACTTAATACATTTGTTAACCCTTGGACCCGCATCAAATTGTAGAGCATTACCTTCGGTTGGATTACTAATGAACGCTGAGTTACGTCTATACGATCGAAATTAGGGAGGACAATTAAAGGCCGAAACAGTGCCTTCAACACTTCCGTAAGTGTAGGTAGAATCCGTTTGGAACCCTATAAGGGACTAGATAAATATATGCTGTAAATGGACCGAATATCACCCAGCAGACTTATATTAGGACGTGGAGTACCCGAATCAACATTGCCGAGCTTAGTATTCAAGAGTTTCTTTTCTTTACCGCTCATGTTTCGACCCTAGTTTTTCGTAAGAATTTAGAGTATCGTTCCGCCGAACTGAGCGCGAACAAATGTTCTTCGTGAACCAGATTTGGACTCGAAATCGATAATTTAGCATTTTTCCCTGGATCCGGCTCGATCCAGTGCCTTCTTGAAATGTACAAATTTGGCCATCATATTAAAGTATAAATATTCGTAGTGTTGATAAGGTACAATTAATGTACACAACAAAGTATAAATTTTAGCTGTAAATTTTGTATTAGGAAGTTTTGAGAAGTTTGAAAATTCGGGCCCAATCGTTTCCTACCGGGACCTCTAAGCCGCTGAGAAAAGGTCTTACTCTGCCTATTTTGAATCGATTCTGGCTCATGATCGTAGACAAGAAAATGTCTACTTTCCGAATATATTTAGGTTGCAAATGAGCATAGATTTAAGCTTAAAACTCGCATCTTGGTTAACGTATGTGAAGAACAATTTTATTCGTATGCGTGTAGGAAAGAAAATTCTACGCCGTCGTACTCGAAATTAGGAGTCGTACCCATTGTAAACTCACAAACTTGCACCTGTATCAATATGTATTCTTGCTTGTATTGTATCCATATCGATTGTTCAACCGTATCCTTGTTGACTTGTTATAACCTATCGTATCTTAACCCATTCGTTGTTTTGCTATATTCACGTATCCTATATCATAGCCGTTGATTAGGATGAGCAAAATCAAAACACTAAAACCCTCATGGTGTATATAATCTTCGACCCGTATATCCGAATTTACTCGTTGTTTTGCCGCCTTTAGCTTACCTGAACCTATGGTTTAACTGGAGTACTCTAGTAATAATAGTAGTACCGAGCGAGTAGTTACTCGAATGGCGCATCGATAACTAACTGCGATCTCCTCGTATTACGTATTTTTCTGTCCCATTTTTAGTGTAAGGTAAGCGCAGCAGTCATTAGGAAGGCTTCGTAATTCACGACGTGATTTGAACCAGCTGTGAGTGTCCCATGAAAAAAGCGATGACTCCGACATGCCCAATTGTTATCCCACCGATTCTCTGATAGCGTACCGTACTGTATTGTTGTATCGATTGTATTATCCCGCACGATGCACTCATGTCTATATAATGATTTTGACATTAATAAATACTCAATCAAAACCTAACGGTGTCCGCGTGCTTTTGCTGACCATAGTAGCGATACGTATTGAAGTTATTTGAAATCCGTCACCGCTATCGACGACCCACGTTCAGGTTTGACATGCAGAAGAAGCAAGCCTTAGCGTGACTCGCCGATACCTTATTTGTGTTATTAAGTTAGTACGACTTGTGCGACCTAAGAAAGGAAACTCATTACCCGAACACAAACTTTCGCTGAACGTCCAAACAAGAAACCACGCAATCCGACGTTAGACGTCTAGGGATTTGTCGGACCCTAGTGGGACCACTGGCTAAATAAATCCATTGTTCAGGAAAATAGTGAACCAATCTGAAAACTTCAACACATTTCCAGGTGGAACGATGATAGGGAATAGTGGTATGGTCCCTTTGGCCTGAGAGCAGGTGACGGAGCCAACCTCCCTAGGGACCTCAAAGGTAGTACCGCTTAGGCTACGTGCGCAACCCGTCCGGCAGGATCAGAACATATCCTGTGAAGCGCTCCTGCGGCTTGTTAAGCTCCATAGTTTCTTGGGACCGACCCAAAAAGAAAAAGAAAAAATTTAAACCCCTTACGTCCGCCCTCGAAGTTACGATAGCCGGGGTCGTATGGGCATTACGTTTTATAAGTGCGTAATGGAGCAGCGTCACGTCCGTTACAAATATATAAACTATTAGCTTGTTTTATCGTCAAGGCGGTAAATTCTGAATGTTGAATTTATTGTGATTTATATTCACTGCTCATTATGTGTTTAAGATTTTACAGGCCCAATTAAAACACATTTTGGCACAACCGTACAGTGTAGGTTAGCGCAATAACAACGCGCCATACACGGCTGCACAGAGGATATAAATTTCCCATATGAATTTTCGGTTAGTGAGATGTTGCAGCTCGAGCTAATATGGGCCACACGAGCCCAGTTAAATCTATTACGACCCAATCCTGCCATTACGGAACTATACAGTATCCACGGACGATTTATAGCTAAACAGAGGCTGACTTGCTTTACCGAAAGAGCCCAATATCACCATATAGGCGGAGCGGTTATGGCTCTATAAATATTTTTGTGTATTTTTAGAGTTATGAGCTTATTTTAACATAGCCCTGCAGCGCAAATAATGACAATAGCAGTACACCATATGCTGCTACATAGAGGATGAATTTCTAGTCAAAGTAAGTCCAATATCACCCATGTCGCTCTAGCCGTTGAAGAGATTATTGCAGTGTTCGTTCATTCTGCGCCATATGCGTCGCATTAAAAACCACTAATTATAAGCCAACCTACCCTCATGAAGGAAGCCCAATAACAGACAGTATACAGTTACACAGAGTTTCAATTATTATATGCAATGTCTCCGATATCACCTTTGTAGCCCTTTTGCTAAGCATTATATAACCTTATAGATTTTATTCGCTGTACAAAATGAACCTATAATGGCTCTGATATCTGCACCAGTTATCGGGATACAACCTATAACTTATTTCAGTCCCGTATCTGACCAGACACAGGTCTCTTTGGCCCGTTTTTCTGGGGCGGGGGTGATGTAATGCAATAGGTTTTCGGGTCCAACTAAAGGGCACATATACAGATTTTTAGCTTTCAAAGGAGCTATGTCGCTAGTAAATCCACACAGTCAAGGTTGAGCTATGAGTGTCGAAAAATCTAGAAACAGAAACCTTTCGAAATTTACCACTCTGACCAGTGAGAATTCGGCTCTGTTTGGGCTGGGGGGGATCAGCAAATGGTCGCACGCCGCTGAAATTGGTACCAATCGACTCAGCTCAAAAATTTCGAGTTCAAAAATACCGCATACGACAATTATTTTCCGAAAAGAATTTTTTCATTTTTTCTGTTTTTGCCCAATGGTCCCATCGCCGTATAGCCCATTGCATTTTCTATACCATATCCAAATTTGAGCCCAATCGGTCAATCCAATCCAAAGTTATGTCCAAAAAGGTCAAATAAACCAAAATCCATATTTCTAAAAAAATCCGACCCCTGAAATTGAGCCCCTCTCCTGAATCCCCTTGAAGAGCTAGAGCTCTGAAACCTTTTCCATTGGAAAGAGCAGGAAAAACTGGTCCATGGGGGTTAGGGGGGTTACGATCTTAAGCAGAGCTTTAGGAAAAAAATTTGGCTAAAAAGCCTCTATACCCCGAAAAATCCAAATAAAAAGAACAATAATTTACCATCATCAGGAGGTTATACCTGAAAAGGGGCGACCCTGATCTCGAAGAGATCTCTTTTGTGGGTAAGAGATGATTGGGGTCCAGAAACTATGGGGGCTATACTGAAAAGATGGTGGGCCCCTTCTCTGATTTTTCCCCCTCAGCCCAATCAGGGCCGAGAATTCTTCGCTAAGCTCATTTTCACTCACTACATTCAAAATTCAAATATCTAGAATCTTAATGTTTAGCATATCAAATTCCATAATCTCATACAGAAAGTTGCAACAGAACAATAAGCATAACATTATAGAAAGTAGCAAAGGGAGAATTTCTTGTAAGTAGGCGAAGACGATGCGGGTCTGACCAAATGTTGGTATTGATGATCGGTAGATTTATTTCAATATTTTCATTTCGAAGAAAGGGTACTTTTTGTGTTTTAGTTTTAGCAGTGTCACATGACTGAAATTGCGAAAAATTCATATAGCAATTGTTATACTATACTAGTAAACGTAATAAGTTACAAAAGTGAGCGGAGTAACAGGCAAAGTATTTGGTATCTTGTTTGTGTGTTTCAACTAACTATTTAATCAATTTATAATAAGTATGTATCACGTTTTAGGCAATTGATGTCAAATCCACCATACAAAAAGCTCGCTAGCTAAAAAAATTAGCTAATTAGTAACATCAACTAATTAGCTAATTAATTACCTAATTAGCACCCATGATAAAATTATAGAGATTTAACATCTACATTTTCATTATCAGCGACATGGAAACCGCCCGAGTACAACAAATTAGCAATTTTGAAGTGATTTTACAATAATTTTCATAAAATTACCTAATTGCCTAGTTAATTAATCTACTAATTAGCATATACGACCAGGCTTTAGAGCTTCAGAAATGTCATATTCGTGATCAGCGACATAGAAAAACCCCGGTGCAATTTATTTTTAATTTTTGAGCACTTTGAAGATTTTCAAAGAAATTAGCTAATTAACATTTAGTAATTAGCTGATTAACTAACTAATTAACATATTTTTAACTTTCTCGAATAGGAAATAAGCACCAGGTTCACATTCACCACGGCGAGTATTGTATATGCACCAAAATAATAGCTTTACACTAATTATTTATGTAAAAATATGGAATTTTTGTTTGAAAATGCTAAAAATAGGCTAAAACGCTTAACTAATTAGGTAATTACTAATTAACTAACGCAAATTTTGACAAAATCTATGGTCTTGGACCTGTCCGATATTACGCATTTCAAACAACAAATAGTTTTTAAAATCGGCCCAGTAGTTATTGAGGAGTTCAACGGACGGACAGACGGCGCCGAATTTTCCCCTCTGACGAGAAAAAAACGGTTCGCTCCGTTTAATAAAGATTGAAACAGAATTTGCATAATGAAATTATGTATTATTTCCACAAGATTGAAACTATGGACAACCTAAACAGTTGCATAAAACTGGGTTTTACAATATAAAATGAATGTCATCAGAAACGTAGAGAAATATTTAGCTAAAATAATTTCCATGGATCAATTTTGCAAAATAAGCAATATCTATTCCAAGACTTGTAATATTTATGCGGACTTATTCCCCGATTTTTAGATACCATAAAACCCACACGGACACATTTTGCAGCATGGTTTAATAATAATAGTAAGTATATACTCCTTACTTTGGTTTAATTTTTAGTATAATAGTTTGTTTATCAATGTGGTTGGGAAAATCCTTGTTAAAATATATTTTTATTAAATTTTTTACAGCTGGTCCGTTCCTTATTTTATCAGAATTTTTAGGTTCTTACGGCCATATTCGGTATGACGCTAAGGTTGTTATTGATCGACCGTGGCGCTTCGACCATGAGGCCAAAGTTTGTTTCACCGTACTGGAACAGCAGGATTTGAATTTAGATCCAGTTGCCCGTCGGCCCATTGTGGAAGTAAGTAAGTAAGTGTATTATTTTAATGTAATGCACAGATGATTACTAATTATTGCGGCGCTTAATATATTAACGTTTTGGTTAACGTACGTTCGATTAGGATTGGTATCGAACCACCATCGATTATTATTGGGACGACACATGGCTCGTAAAGGCACGCTCATTGATTGAGCGTTAGTAAATAAGCTTTATTTGTTCTTATTTTTCATTTTTTACTATTTCTAACTCAGTATCCGAACCATGCAGGGCGCGTGGAGTTATTTCAGTAATGACGATGGAAGTCTAGCTTTGATAGGCAAGAATGTTTTCGGTTATCTTGTTATCATAATAGCCCAATTTTCAGAATATAGTGTGTCTTCAGTTGATTGATTATATATTGCATGCAGAACATCAAGAATGATCTATGCATAAACCTGTCGGTAGTTTAGCATAGATGCATAAACTTCGGGATCTTATTGCGCGTTTTTATGTTACAACAAGTGTGTATTACGTAGTCATGCAGAAGTAATAGTGTGGTTTTGTTATCTACAGAGAGCACGAATATTTCATACCTTTCCAGCAGGGAGTGACCGGAATTCCGGTTCCGGCGAAAATCGTGTTCCGGTTGCGGTTCCGGCAAAGGGCAAAAACCATACCGGAACCGGAATTCCGGTTTAAAAATTTTGTTTGAAATTTTCCACGTTTTTTGCTTCATTCTATAATCCAAACATATGTAATATATATTACACAATGATCAAGATCCAATACAACCAAGCAAAAGAAAAAGTTAACTAACCAATTTGCCGTGTGAAACGTAAGTAGGGCACACAATTTGAGCAGGAATTTTTCATAATAACCTGCAGGAGTTTGTTAAATCAAAGCCAGGTCAATGCTTGTAGCAGCTATTTTATACATCCAGAAGTCTGTGGGATACGTTTGAATTAAACCGGTCCAACTCGGTAACAGAGTATGGCTTACGCATAAGTACTTAGGGTATGCTTGGCTAACATAAATTGCGTCAAGCACCCGCCAGTGCGCTTGTAAACTTGGTAAATCAGTCTAAATTAAACTAACGTTATCTGCAACGCATCTAGAAACTGCTTTCTTGGCTATGAACTGTATTTATTGAAACTGTGCGAGCAGCATCACAGTGTGTCTCATTTATAGCATTCTGATTAGAAAGTTATCATCATTATGATCTAACTGACGGGCACTGTTTAGACTAAACAGTGTCTCTGACCACTGATCAGAAAATTACCTTCTATCTATTAAGTTCTCTTAGAATCATATAAACCAATAATTTTAAGTTTCCTTCCGAAGAACATGCAACAAACGTATGTGTAGTAAAGGGAGGCGACTGGAGACAGAGCGAAAGTGTGTATTCTACGCTCCAAGCTTTGTAAGCACATTCGATTTGATGCAGTATACGCAATGGTGTATAGTGGAAGGCATTTTTGCTCTGGGTGTCCAAAAATCGACATATTTGATCGATAAATAAACATTATTAGCTTCCTCAGTCTCTTTAGAGTTTCAGAAAGGCAATAATACCATCGCAATACATTAAGTTTAATGTAAATGTTATTTTTAATGCATTTTAAATCCACTATACCTTCATTTCCTCCATTATCTGTTTTACTATATATAAATTTCGAAGACCATGTTCCGGTTCCCGATCCGGTTTAAATGGACGGTTCCGGTTGCTGGTTCCGGTTCCGGTTATTCCCTGCTTTCCAGTGGTTTTTAATATGATTAGGCGTGAATCAGAACGTAGAGTGATTCTGAACATGGGCGGTCCGGAATGGGGCAAATTCGGAGCTATTTTAATATGTATAGCCAAGATTTAATAATAAAACTTTGTAAAACTATGGCTGTCAATCAAGCTTATGTACTTAGTCGATGATGTAGTCGTTTGATGGCCTACCATCTAATTATATTTCGGTTTTACCTCCGAATGTTATTTAGGGTGCTTTGAATACCTGGTAGATTTCTTGCGGCATTAGTAACTAGTGCGACTACACGAACGACCAGTGATTAAATTAGGTCTAAAATAACACAATATCAGCCGCAGCTGGCTACTATTCTGTTCCTTCCTTTAGAGTTTCAGAAGCGGATACCCCTCACATAAACTTGGTGGAATACTTTCGAATACCTAATGGGTAAGTCGAAAAGCAGTCGCTCCATTGTTGAAGTAAAACATTGTTACGAGTCTCGTATTCTTTTATGATTTTTTTATTGTGAACTCTTGGAACTTCAATCTAATTTTAGAGGGTATCAAAAACCCTTGGCATTGCTATGTTTCAATCGGGGGAATTACGAGCTACAATCGAGTTGCCCCAAACTGGATTCGTCCCCGGTCAGCCTATGGGTCTTCGTGTTACCACACAATGCACATCCGAAAGGCGACAAGTCAATACCATCGCAGCAACCTTAAAGCAGCGTATTACGTTTTATGCATCAAGTGGGTTTTCGACACATTCACGTACCTCTAAGGATCGCGTGGCACACGTTGTTTATTCGGATCCGATACCGCCTGGTGAAGTAGCGGTCGTAGAATTTCCAACATTTGTAGTGCCGTCCCTTCCGTCGATGCTTCAGGTTAGCCTTAGTGCTTTATAGTAGCTGAAGGCTTATAAGGAGGCACAGAGGTTATTTGAGGTACTAAACATATTACGAAGACTGCTACAGTGATGATGCGTGTCAAGATATATTTTAGCTGCGGCTCCCAGCTCATTTGGTCACTTCGACAACCTATATTTGTGGAATATGATTGTTTGCTCACCACATGTATAGTTTACTCGTAGTACTGTCATTCTTATGTCAATACACGTGCGGTTCCTTGATTGTATCTTAGCGCAGTACTCACGCATGGTTGACAGACACGTAGCAATATTTTGTTCAGAAAACAACAATGCACGTTGTTTTGCATTAATTTGTCGCTTTTGGTTACAACAAAAATGCTCTGAGAAAAAATTGCACCTACCGAATCTTACTTTCTATTTTTCACCTATTTTTCATTACTTTTCTTTATTTAA
>JASANE010013090.1:0-11617 GCA_030248225.1 Trileptium ribeirensis
TTGCCATATTCAGTATGTATTCTAATAATTCACATTATAAGAAACAACAAATGTCGCCGTTTTATAGAGGCTCTGTTAGTCTGGGAATGTTTTTATACGTTAAAACTATTTGCTGAAACAAAATATTACAAAAAAATCAAAAAAGAATAGCAGCGAACATATCTTTAACACCAAACCTCTGTATTAGTAGGGCGGTGCCCTAGACTACTAGGCCACGCTTTTTTCAAGGCGCCCTTCATTACTTTGTGGCAGGGTTGAGCATCGAAAGAAATGTTTTTCCGTTTTATTCCTACCCCCCCCAAAAAAATGGGAAAAACAATTTCAGGATTTTGGAGTCGAAAATAGTTGGAAAACCGTTACGTCACAAATATTACGGCCGTGATCACTGTTTACAAGCATTTAAACAGTCTTTACATTTCATGCGTATGATTTATATGGTAGAAATGGTATAACTATATCTTCTAAGCATCGACTAAATTTATAATCTTAGCATAAGCATAGCTTGCTTCCTCTACCGTATCAGAAACTTTTGCACGATGGCAAATTTAAATTAAATAGGCGCGGTACTGAATAGAGTTAAATTGGAGCATATAATAACAGTAAACTAAACAGACACAGGCCGGGCACACATGACGACAGGAGGATATGGGACGGGAGTTGGTTACCCAGTGTAGGCACCCACCCCAAAAATATATATAACCTTTATTTCAGTAGCCGATGCTAATTTTCGGTTTGTAAGAAACAGGTAACTGTAGCCGGACATACCAGGCGCCACTCGACCCACTTGTTCCAGGACGTATTCATTGACACCAACTTCGCCCAAGCAAATCTACTTACTGCTAACTAGTACAAAACCCTATTTCTAAGGTTTTATTAGAGCTACAACGCTACTACTGGCTACCCGGGAAGCCCGACACGAACTAGGGTTCCTGGCTTTTTTCTGAGAAGCCACTAATTAATATAAATAACAAATTTAAAGAAAAATTATAATTTGAGGTATTTTTGCGTTGTATGCTGCCAGTACTTGCATGGTTTGATACATACCACGCAAATACAAATGCTTTTGAAAACCTATAGACTTATTCCAATTACACATATACATTTATTTATATTGAGGAAGTGGCAAAATTTTATTATTTTTATGCCAACATTTACCAAATTTTATTCAAGCACTAGCTCGCAAAGTTAATAACATACTGAAATATAGGGTTAAAGCAATGAAACCAACGTGTTTAATGGTGTTAAATAACCCTGTAATCAAATAAGTCCCACAACAAGGAAAAAACTTGTTGTCAAAATTTTGAAAATTTCATTTTTAGGGGAATTTTTTAAACTTTATCTCATAGCTCATAAATGGGTGCTCTGACAGAAATGCAACAAAGCTGTAGCTCTCCATGAGTTGTGTGTGTAGGTCTCAACTTTTCGATCTGATTAAGAGTTTACAGCCTGAAATGTGTAACACATGACAAAAATCAAAGTGTCAAAAAAAAGTTTCGGTTTTGTGGAGAACTTAGGTAAGAAGCATTGGAGCTGCACAAACACAAAGCTAGGTGCACAACTGCGTTCCATTACGCGTCGCATAAAAATGCCAAAATCCATCAACATAGTGAGGAGCTGTGCGACCAACAGGCCGATAAAATAATTTTGGGTTTAATTATACGCTATTTGAGAAAACTCCGCTCGCTAAGCTGGCTCGGTTTCAATATGTTTATCATCTAATATGAAAACAACTTATTCAAACTCATACTCTAAAACATATATACGTCTGAAAAAGTTGTGCAATCTACTACTAAACTTTGATACCTGAAACTAAATACGATAGGCTAGTGCTAAAAATTGTACTATCAATTTATTCTGAATACTTAATTAATTTCATTGCACTGGGCCGAACTGAAACCGGATTTGTGTTTTGTGCATCTGCATCAGTCACAGTGGTCTTTTTCCAAAAGGGACGAACCTTTACAACATGGAGATGGTGGCGACAAGAGCCCATGCAAGTCATGGTCGAGCACGTAATATATCGTCATCAATAGAGACCTCGAATCAACCGGTCTCTGCCGCTACATAAGTGTGGACAGGTGAATACAAACGAATCTATCACAGTATCACATTATGTATTACCACACTGGCAAAACTCAGGCGAATTATTACTGCTATACTTTTGAGTACAGATTACATACGAATTTAGCCCACTTCGGTCGCAGACCAGTATTGTAATAGCACACTGGCAAACCCCATTCGAAATCTGACATTTGAACACTCATTATAAATCATTGTCGTTTAGTTTCATTACAATTGGCTAACTGAAACTGGAATTGTGTTTTCTGCCATTTGTTAATATCTGTCACTACATCATAATCGTAATGCGACACTGGCAAGCTCCATTCAAACAGGACGCCCGAACCATTTCCCTTAATAAGAATAACAGTATGAGAACGAGTGCCGTAGTTGAGATCAGGAATTGTGACGAAACATGATGAGAGCGCTTTTTGTCGATCAGGTGGCGTTAGAGGTCGCATTTGCACTATTTCCGAATCAGGCCAACATGAAGTGCGGTCACGAAGCACAAGGTTTAACAAATCGCCTACCAGATGATCCTGGTCATCAGAAAACGCATGTGCAACAAGAGTTTGCTGAAATCGGGAAAGAACGTGCTGATGTTTTAGCCATGGCCGATTCCGCTGGTTATTGCCAAAGACATACAAACCGGAACCAAGGCATTCCGGACCAATGCGGTCCGCGGAACACAAGTACCCTATGTCATAATCGGCCTTAATTTGGGATTCCACCATGCGTGCGGTCGGTGCAATGCAAATTAAATGGAACGGACTGTAGCGAGACATTTCTTGCTCGATCTCCTTACAGTACTCGAGAGGTGTTTGTGCTGACATTGAATTTACAAACCGACGTACTAAAAATCCTCTACCCGACGTTCCGAATAACTGTTTTGTTACACTTTGAGTTTGATTGGCCCTACCACTGCTGCGATTGACGTTTTCCGTCCCGCCTGAACTTTCGTTTTCCAGCGTACCACTACTCGAATATGGTTCATTGTTAAGCTCCGTTGGATCTTGGCTGTAGTTGAGTATCATAGCAAATCGGCCATCACTACGATTTAGGGCTAGCCAAGTGCCACCTTCTTTCGCTGGTGTATTGTCGATGCCACATATCGTAACTTGATCAGCTTGAAGTTCGATACACGTCGCTGGACGATTATATAGTTCATCGCGATTGTGTGCAAGAATGAGCTGCAATTCATCGGCTGATGCCGACTCGTTAATGCACAGCAAAGCAATACACATAACTAATAGAGAAACGAACAGACGGTCTGAAAAATTATAAAAAATCCAGCAACTAGAAAAAATTAAAGCGCACACGCTGCTCGAAACACCCAAAAACTTTTTAAAGCTGGCGATATATCTAATTACACAGCGTCAGCAAGTGAAGAAATACTCTCGTCTACCGTCATCCGAGCAAAACGTGCTACACAATGCGTATATATCCACGTAATTGTATGTATTGGCCATACTATAAAATGTCCAATAACCCTATAAGCAAAACTAGATTATAATGTCATTGTCCTTGATTCTAAGTCTTCAATAAAATACCCTAGTTTATTCAAACGATATGTACAATCTTGCAAATGTATATACTTAAACACTGGCAATGATTCTAACTTTTGTCGGCTCAGCAGAAAAGGTTATCTCCATAGTTACTATTTTAATGCTTTTAAAATAGATGCTGCGCTAAGACTGTTGGTTTTAAAGTAAATTTATTTGCTAGCGAGATCAATCCTTAACTAATATTTTGACCACTCGAAACGGATAAGTAATACACCCAATTAATAGAAATCAATACTTTATATCCTTACTTTAAGCAAACCAGAGTGTTCATTGCAAATATACTGACTGTAGCGTTACCATTTGGGCGTCCTGCCCCGGAAAATATATACTCCCTTTATTTCGTACTTATATATAAATACTGGGATGAACTCAACAGTATCCGCTTGTAACAATATCATGACATACATGGTAAAACATGACATAATTAGAACCAACAATTCCAAAGCCACAAGTCATGACAACGAAATATACACAAATCTTGCTCGACAATATTGCTTTTAGCAATATATGCTGTAGTTTGGAAGATGTGAGGAAGAATAGGTAGCATAAAATGCAACTTATAGGAACATCCGCTGCTAAAATTTAAACCAAACGTAATTCAAAAACCAACAGCAGTGATTCTTGCTCGGTTTTAACAAACATTGGTAGCTTTTGTTCTCTTATTCCATTAATAGGTTATGGGATAGTATAACAGGTCCTCTGTATTGTGGACGTTTTTATCACGCCACTTTAGCGGTTACCATGTTATACGGAAACAATAAAATTAGACATAGTTTTGGTTTAAAGGTGGGCTGTGATTTATCCCAGCTCTTGGAGAGTGATATACACAGAGCAATATTCCTACCATTATGCGCAGATGGTTAACTGCAATCAATGGTACAAAATAACATATATCAGTCCATCCGCGT
Organism: Trileptium ribeirensis; assembly: GCA_030248225.1. Taxonomy (NCBI): domain Eukaryota; kingdom Metazoa; phylum Nematoda; class Enoplea; order Enoplida; family Thoracostomopsidae; genus Trileptium; species Trileptium ribeirensis. The sequence continues at coordinate 4,532 of JASANE010013090.1, forward strand.
AGCGGGTGACTTATAACAAAACTTTCGTTAGCCTAGCAATAGGATAAACCATATTTAGCACAGAGCTCAGCAACAATTGGTTTCTATGACTGAACGATAAATGTCAAACGTTGCGCGGATTGGGTCCAATTAACGTCAAATTACACGGATGTTGTAAGGCCTGAATAAATCATAAGCATCTTTCAACCTACTGATTACTTTACTTATACGTAACTTACAGCACGAGTAATTGATAAAAAATATTGCCAAAGCGGTCGCTGCTGCCGCCGCGATAACTTTCAGCCTACAGGCTGATTGCTTTTACGGCGGTTGCCAACACTCCTGAAAATCTATTTCATAAATTTTTTGCAATAGTGCATGCGGTCAATGATGTGGATAAACCGACCTAATCGCACTTCTTAAAGTGAAGATAACCAGTGGTATGTACCAAATAAATAAAAGCTAAAGACGGACTTTGTGTTGACATTTCGATATCGATCAAAAATTATTTCTTTATTTTCATATCACAGTCTAGAAGGAATGTAGCACTAATTACTTAAATAATTTTATGGAAGCGGTGTACGGCTATGTCAGAGAGAACGAAACCAAACAATCTTCCTGCTTAAGTCTGACGTTTCCTGTTGAGCGAGTTGCTCGTGTTCAATGTTAAATTCGCTCCGCATTGTAACTGCAGCATCTGTGATGTAAAATTTCAGCCAGCGGGGATAACTGCCTGCCATCACCATAAGCTTTGTTGCGACTTTGTCTACGACTAGCTTCGATACATAACTGGACAAAAAGATATTCTTGAATTGCAAAACTAACTTGTGTTAACAAAATCTGGCCATATCTAGACGTGGTATATTATATATTTCAGTATGTATCGCCTTGTGTGGATTTTCAGATGGAGCCAGTCAACCACACCATTTTTAATTCTATCAAGTAAAATCAGTGTAACGGTTGCTTGCATGGCGCTAAACACATTGTCCAAATTAGCCCTTTACATCCTGGATTATTTTACATTTCCAGTATCGATGAATAATTATTGGTCCCCGCGATGTATCAAACCGCGAACGCTAGGATGAAAGTTACGTTTACTAAACCATTGAGTTATTTCGGATCCTTGAGGCTTCTCGAAAACGAACGAACACGCGTACAATCGTGCAATGCTGCCCGAATTTAGTTTAGTACAACACATTCGAACGGAATTTGTTGCTGTGAAACAAAATTACATCAGATCAGTCCAAAAAGTCGCGTAGGCAATAATTCAAAGGCATGCAAGTAAAAAAGTAAAAGCATGCACGTAAGAGCGCTACTAATAGCAACGGCTATTTCGGCATACTTCCAGCAGCAGCCAGCTGTTACCCCCTCAACGCCAAGTTTGTGTATCGTGAAATGTTTGACAGACTTAAGGCGGCACCGTCAACTTTCTTTCAGTTGAGTTAATGAAGGTATTTGTTAATAGTCGCATCCTTATATCTAGAATATAGAGCGCATAGTGTACGATAGCAAGTGATGCAAATAATTTGACGATTTTGGCAGTAGCTGTGAGAGTTGGGATTGGCTAGGATGATGTTAGTTTGTGTATTGTGTACGTTGTAGTGTCACGCTCTAGTGTCAATTGGTGGAAATAATTGGCTGAAACCGCTACTCATCGTCGTGTACGCAATATATCATTGCAGTCTTTATGTAATGTAGTCTTTTGCGGTTTACGTGTATTTGGGCTAAACAATTTTAACGGGGTAAAACAGAGTGATTGAGTTTTTGATATTCAAAAATGAACTATAACAAAGTACTTTTAGCATAATTGGAAACGATTGATGAGAAAATTATAGATATTATTTAGTGATATCAGTATCATGTTTTGATGCGGTTTATTGTTGAATATTCGGCTGAGATATGTAAATGACACTATGAAACATGTCGTGTACGTACATAGGTCAAGTACTTGGGGTACTCATTGTCTAAGGTCGGGTTAGAATATATTGCTGTTGTCATCAGCATCCTGTTAGTTGTTCATGGAAATTGTGTACATGGGAAAGTGTGCTTGACGTTTGACTCAGGTGGACATTTATGAAATGTTTGACTCAGGTAGACAGTTATAAAATATTTGGCTGTGGACATTTATTTAAATAGCTATTTGTAACAGCCCGAAACTTCAGGGATTTCAACAAGATATTTAAACAGGGAAAATGAGTCGGATTAAGGTCAAAAATTTGGGAAAATGGGTGCGACGGGCGATCGGATACCGGTGGAGCGTGACTGGAGCATTATATTGTATACCATTCGCCGTTTTTATAAAAATAAAGATGCACTATTATTGTAACCTGTTGTGTCGTCACGCTCCACCCGCCCGAGGTGCACGGGGTGATTTTGGCACCAAGATGGACTAATCGTAACACTAAGCATAGTATCCGGTCGACCCTATGAAGAGAGGTTATTGTGTTGTTATATATATATGTCGAATAATTGTTTGTATGGGAAAGTATGGTGGCGCATTCAGATGGGCCGGGGACAAGGGGCGATATTTCTATGATTATCTTTCGGTCTCGTTGACTCGGTGCCGCAAGGCCGATCCCGGTGCGCCCCATGATAACTGTGCGATATTAATGTTGTTGGCAATCATGGTTATTTTATAAAGGAGGTATTTTGTTGCATGTCCGGACAGGTCGGGATGTTACGCGGAATCTTAACCCAAAAATTGAACAGGGAAAATTTTATAGTAATTCAGATTTCAAGGACCTGTTCTGGCATGCAGCTGTGGCATAAATAAATCAGGAAGTAAAGCGAGAAATTTAAACTCACAGAAAAGGAAGGCGACGAAATTTATCCACAACGTCATTTTCATAGGGCCTACTTAAAAGCGGAAATTTTCTTAATCTTAGGCAGCTAAGGCCCATCGGGCCTAGTTCATTGTTATAAGGGGCATATTGGGCTTGTAAATTGCGGGTTCGGGTCAAATTTACCCTTACCTATAAGTACTTAGGGACCCAAAACTAAGCGTTTAAACACCCAATTTTCAAGGTCTCCTATCTCCACAGAAATAACCAAAACTCCCCAATTTTTCGATCTCAGCACCTCTAGAGGGTCTTACCCTACCTATCTAGTCGAAAACCGGGCCCACCTAACACAACTGGTCCGAGCAGGACCCTGATAACCCTCCCGGGACACCAAAATTTTCTGTTGTCACCTAAAACGGCCTCTAACAGGCCACCTACAAGAGATATATTAAATTTAATACTTTTATTAGTAGGCGACCAGCCAGGGCATGAACCTGGTCCCGCCCCCGGTCGCCTACTGTTTTCCGTTAGTCCGCAATCATCAAGAGAATGTTCAAATCTTAGCACAAATTCGGCGCTCTGAGCGCCCGTATATTTTTCTGCTTAAATTTTGCCTCGCCTGCCAGCGCGACGTTTAGGGCTGTTGGCAGGCTTCGGCCACTGCCCAGCTTATGTTAGCAGCGACACTTTTGCTTTGTTGTTTTGCCTGCAGCGGGTTACATTGTTTGTTACGTTGTTGTGTTATATCTTATACTTGTAGGCGGTTTTGAAAATTTAAAATTTTAAATGCTTGGGTATTTCAAGGGACCACTAGGACCAGCAGACAACAGGGGGGTAGCTGATGGTATAAAAGAATAAGGCCCGACGCAGCGTCGGGACCAGTCGAGGACAACGCCGCTAGAGTCGGCGGGCTTTTTTTCTCTTGGTTTGTAGCAGGCGGTTGTCGCCTTTTTGTTTTGCTGTTTTCAAAATTCGGATTTCGTTTCTGGTTTCCTTCTCTTTTCCCAGGGGTGTCTCCTACCGTGTAGAAACGGGACGGAGTCGCCCTTGGCGAGTTTTCTATGTTTCAAAATTAACTAGCAGGGGTCGCCCTTACGGGTGCTGGCGCGTCCGACGGATGCCCCTGCGCACCAGTAAGTGCGGACCCAACGCAGAGGAGCAGCGCACCGCCAAAACTGTCTGGAAAATCTTAAGTCTCGACTGGTTCACCGCTCGCCGGGTCGCCACGTTTTAATTTTAGACCCGGGGGCGAAAAATGTATAACTTTAGTGATGTGAACGGGATTAATGGGATAAGGAGTACTCACGGGAGGGGTAAGGCTTGGAAGTAAAACGCTAAAGCCAAAGATTAAAAGCGTGTTGACCTGGAGGAAATCGCTGAGACAGCGGATAGTTTACGTGGGAATCAGTGCTAGGCTAACTCGTCAAAATTACGAGCAACTGATCCCTGAGCGTTTCAGCTAGTCGTCCCTTTTTAGGTCGTCTAAAAGACCCAGTCTTCCAGGCCGTTTAGACACGGTAGAAGACTGTAATACTTTGCATCAACCAACTTCCAACCCCGCCGCGAATTGGCGCTGTAAAACAATTCTAAATTTTCCAATGACCGTCAAGAGAAAATGGAGCCTCTTTCGACTAGTGCTCCATCCGCGTTCGCTTTCGAATCAATAGCTAGAGTCGAGTCTAAGTCATAGGAAACTCTACAAGAACTACTCCAGGTCACACGACTTAAAGACCCAGTAATGGGGAAGAAGAGAGAGCGGTCCGCTCGGGACGGACGCAGTCATTTGCACGCGTGGAGCATTTTGAAAGAAATTAAGGGCGGAACCCCTGACGCTAACCCCAGAAATTCGAGCCTCTACTCTGAGATTCGTTCCGCTCCGAACAAAAATTCAGTCAATTAACCCCAAAACTCCAGACGGGTCTCAGGCCGTTTAGACACGGTAGAGCACTTCGTCACGCATTTTACAATGGACCAACTATCGATGGGTCGATGCGGCTGCTTCATAGGGAGTCACGTATCAGGATCTTTCGTGCGATGTTTTCCCACTTCTCACGATTTTGCAAATCTACTATTCTAACCATGCAGGGGTACCCGAAGTGTTTTCAAGCTCAAAACCATCACTGCCGTCTTTTGGCTTTCGGTTCTCAAATTAAGCAATTCGCCGAGGGCGCAGCAGCGTGTGCTCTATCCACGCTTGTAAATGACTGCGGACTTCTAATTGAAGCAAAGGCACTCGAAGGAGTGAAGTACCCAAACCAGGAAGCGAGACGGAGCCAGCTGCGATGTATAGCTGAGTCAAAACCTAAATAAATTCTCGTGACCGCACCTGTAGCTTGAGCGACGACCCTGAGAAGTGTACAACGACTGGTCCCCAAGCTTTTCGTGGAACAAAAATCATTGGCGCGGACCCACAATCCGTTTAGACACGGGGGTCTTAAAGAGCCCCCTGTTTTCATGCCAGATTATAAATTCAAAATCGTTACATGACAGCCAATATTCGGGAGACGCGGCAGCGTCATCCCTCTTTTGACAATGACCCGCGTCTTGATTTGACCCCAGCGCAGGCCGATTTTTATTGCAAACTTTCATTGCTAGTTACCAGCAGCTGACGTCCAGCCTCCAGATAATGAAAGGCACAGAGAATGTCAGGTAGTCCAGAGCGTTTTCATAGGCGAAGTCACCAAACGGTCGGCAAGGAAAGTTCATTTTTCATCCTGTCAGGCGGGCAAGACGGACCACAGGGTACAAAATGTGGGCGCAAGCTGAATCGATTTTTACGGGGGGGGGGGTTTAACCAGGATTCACATCACCCGCTCGGTACTTAATTATATCACGGGTTGCCCTGGGAGGTACCCATGTATTTTGGTGTACATAAATTAACTTGGTTACTGGAATGTAATAACTTGCCATTTATCTAAATAAAGTGTTAGCGTGTGAAACTTGTAATCGGCCATATATGCTTAGTGTAGGGATTAACCTAGCGCTCTAAAGTCATAAATCAGAAGTGAACCTAAGGCTAAATTTCAATCTATAGGACCTCGACTATACTTAGGTCATGTAAGGCCTTCCTAACTTGGCGAGAAAATTACCCGACCCGTTAAGGCAGCGCCGAATGGCAAAGCCTAGCTTTGGTTTAGTCCCGAAACTCATAGGTAGGCTCGTTCAGTAGTTGGTGCACGGCTTTACTCAAATTTACTCGCGCTAGATATGGACCCTGGGGATGGATCTCCAGGTGTTCCCTCGAGCTACCAGTTTAGCAGAAAACTTCTTGTCAAATCCTCAAGATTTATTGTCCGAACTAGGCTCCCGCATACCCGACTGAAACAAGGAATCGCGCCTCCCTTTAGGATTTAAATAGAATCGAGGGAAAGGCGAGTCAGCCTTATTACCTGTGAGCAGGCTTAGGGGTTGACTCTCCCTCAGGGGGACCTTCGTACCACTAGATACGTGGGCCAAAATAGGGGCCAGGCCGAACATCCTGGTTAACCCGCCGGCAGCCTGCTAAGGTAAGCGGTTCCCTTAGGTCATCGCATAGATCACCGGGGAGGCGTGGAAGCCGGGGTTGTCCGGGCACCACACCAAGGAAAATGGTGGTGCAGCTGGGATCCCTTAGGGCCAGAACTGGTCCTAGTACAATTGATTGTAATATTTTTAGATATTGAGTAATGATATTGAATTATTGAGTAAAAATTGTGAATTGACTACTAAACGATTATGAATATGAAATAATGAGCGTTTATTGGCGAACTTCGTGCCAATTGCATTCAACAATACCATCAGAAAAAGTTGACACCGCGGACCTGCCTTTCTTGAACTTGTTAGAACGACATACACAGACAAATAACATCTGTAGTTACTTAATGCGTAATTTACCACGTTGTGTGCACTAGGACCGGATTTTGTCACAGGCCACGGCGGCGAAAACGCCCAGCTCAGCTGCTGTGACATTTTCCGAGCCCCGTCAGGCCCTGTGAATATCTTAGCTAATCACCGAGCTAGGCTCTAAAGTTGTCACAACACCTGGTCTAGGCTATATGCCATTGCTAAAATAACACTTAAGTACGTTGCATAAGAACTCACCGCGTAAAGTCAATTTACGTTTGGCAAATAAACCATTAAGCGTTTAACGTCGAGTGTCCTGCTGCACGGACAGTTTTAGAAAATTTAGAATGTCTTATTGCGGTTTGTAGTGCATAAGTATGTTTCCAGACATAGCTAATTGTTAGGTTTACCTGTCATGCCTACCACTGGCTCGAAGTCATTTTTTTGACATCTTTATGCTGTTTTAATGGTAAACGGAGCATCCAGATACTCGGTTCGCAACTGC
>JASANE010013092.1:0-39349 GCA_030248225.1 Trileptium ribeirensis
CGCCCAAGTTAGCAGGTTTGCTTTTTCACGGACCTCAACCCCAGTTTTGATGCAATTATATAATTACAAATATATATACAATATAGAATGTTACATTCACGCATAGAATATTCTGAAGAATATGCAAATAATGAACTGTAGTCTTGGTGAGTTTAAACCAACATTTCTAGAGCTGTCTTGATACATCTAAAATGTTCACACGGATAGAACGTAGCTACGTAAGCTTGTTACACGATGACAGCTTTTAGTACGGATGCACTAGCAACGCTGGAGTCATAGATTGTCGGTCAGGGCAATGGGGGTTACCCACTCATGGTTGGACCCTCCAAGCCATGTTCCCCTGAAGCCGCCATACCCCCCTAAAAAATTTTAAAACATTGGGGAAAATTGACAACAATGTCAGCGAGGGGAGGTCCCCCAACGACAGCCTACACCCCCAAGCCGACAGACCTTCAAAACTTATGGCTGATGTATCTGGCTTTCCCAAACTGCCTCTAACGTGCATGGGGGAACCAGACTGGGAGCCCCAGATCAAACTGGGGGCATGGGAAATTCGACATACCATCAGGTCAAACTGTCAGGACCCCCGCGGGCAAATAGGCTTTGTTTCGAGTCCTAATAAGGATAAATTTACATATTTTTTGCGTCGTAGAAAAAATTGACATATTTTAGTCGTGCAAAAAATATATCGGGGGATTTGAGCGGGGGAGAGGCAGAAATACCTGAGCGCCCCACTCCCCTCCGTGCGAAAGCCAGAGTATAAATGCAGGTTCCGCCATGAAATTCATTTTATTTTGCAGACTAGATTTGAGTGAACCTTTGTAGAATTTTTACTGGGCTGAAAATTACGTAACTTAAGTACTCCTTCAACATAGTCGTATATTTTACCTTGTTCAAGTGATACAAAGCTCATAATACTGTCAGTATCACGACTGATATTTGTAGTTCGGAATTAAAAGGTGTAACAAGGTACCATCTGCCGCATAGCAAGATACTGGTGCTCATTACGACATTTTTTGCGTCGCAGAAAAAAAAATTGATACATTTTAGTCGTGCAAGAAATATCTGGGGATTGAGCTGGGGAAGGCAGAAATATCTGAGCGCCCCACTCCCCTCCGTGCGAAAGCCAGAGTATAAAAATGCCGGTTCCGCCATGAAATTCATTTTATTTTGCCAACTAATTTAAGTGAATATTTGTAGAATTTTTACTAGGCTGAAAATACATAGCTAAGTACTCCTTCAACATAATTGTCATATATTTACCTTGTTCAAGTCATACAAAGCTCATAATACTGTCAGTATCACGATTGATATTTGTAGTTCGGAATTAGAAGGTGTAACAAGGTACCATCTGCCGCATAGCAAGATACTCAGCACACATTACGACACAAAATTGGACAGTATTTCTTCAGTGTTGCCAAAACGACAAATGAAGGCGAAGGCGCTAGAACACCTTAAACAAAAATGCGGCTCTAGGAAAGAAAATGGCTTGACAAAATACGAGAGAACGTTTCTGTCAAGTCTCTAAAACTCGGCGGTTCGATGACTCTTGGCCGAATCACGAAAGTTCCACGCCAGAGGCATCCCTTCACCAGTTGAATGTTCACGTTTGCATGACATCGCAAGCGTAGAACATATCTTCGATAGATGCACACAATTTAAACAGGCACGCTTCGAAATTTTATATAACAAAAACCCAATCAAAATATATACCTATTGTTCTCTGACCCGATAAGTGCTATTCAATTTTCTGCGAAAGGCTGTCGTTTTCATCGGTCAATGACCATCGTAATAAAACGTATCCCCATGGATAACAACAACCGTATGATTATAAAAAAAGTTATGTGGTAGCGATATAGGAATGCGCCTTACAGTCAGGACATATCTTCGAGCTACAAACCCTCTGTATTATTATAATTTTGGTGAACAGTGGACAAAGGCCTTATTGCTCTAATGTATCCTACCGTAACTTAGATACTATCTAACCGAGTAACTCATACGAATTTGCTACGAAGGTAAAACATCGAATTTTCCCGTCGGAAATGGCATCACTTTGCGATTTGCGGTCGGCAATTATAGCTCTGAACTCAGGCTTAATATGCTTTAACAGAAGACGTTATTATGCAAATAACACTTACAAAGGATGATTGGAAATAAGAACTTATCATCCTACATTCGCAACAGTAACAAAATTTGAACTTCAGACATGCACAGTTCAAAATCTGTGTTATAAATAATGTACGCCCTCGAACGTCACAACTCACTGTATAGTGCTTACCTTTCGGCACTGTCGATCGCCCCTGAACATCTGCACGTAACCAAATTACGGCCATCAGAAATAGTTTCTGTTGTTACTTCGAATGCGCCATTACTTTCCTCTTCATGGGTTTCGACACGGGCCAAAAATGAGCCCAACGTAGGAAATGTTGCGCCCAGTGCCAACATGTATCAAGACATCTAAGCAATGAGTGCCTGAAATGGATAAATTTTTGTACTAACAAATACCAATCGTAATATCATCGTGTAACAACCCTACATATATAATATCAACACCCAGCACTCCCTGAATTCAACGCACTATTGTCAGGGTGCCCACGCGTTCACGACTATAAAATTTCTAGTTTACCACTGTCATTTTTCCAGTTTTTCAAAGACAGTTCGAGTTCTTCCTGATATATATAAAATAAAGCTAACTTGGCGAATTTGGTGGAATCAAGCAATCGAGACACTTCTGAAAGTAGCTAAAGACCCACCGAAAAGAAAACCACTAAGCTCAGACACCACACCTAAAAGCTAACTGAGAGCAGGTGAATATATTAAACCATGACGTGCATGGCTCCCCCTAACTCACATCGGATGCCGGAGTCTGGAGAGGCGCGAAGTAAATACTATAAGCTGCAAAGGAATCGCAATAATCTCAAAACTTAACTGCGCCAGATCTCTCAAGCCAGATACTGTATTCCCAAATGTAAATTTTTACACAAACTAGTGAATCTACGAAGTCTTGGAGCTTTAGTACAATACGTATATAATTGGCAGAGCTTGACCCGATGGTGCTTGCTGTGAGGGTCCGTGGTGCTTGTTTAAAGTGTGTACTATAAGCACGCTCCTGACATATTATATACGGTTAAATTGCATAAACATAATTAACGTAAATGTATCATATAACATACTTGAGGTCTTAGTTTAGACGTACGTAGTTAGTAAAATCTACTGGTTCTTAGCTGCGTTAGGATGAGTAGGATATCTTTTTACCACACATGACTATATAGCACTTATATTTACTACATATTATAAGTATGTGCGCAAAGCACACAATGCATACATATATATATGTTAAATACATTTATTGTTAGCATAACAGTATTATTCCAATTCCAAAAACTGCTGCACACATTTACATGAAACTGATATTTATTATATATACTGTGATGGAGTGAGCACGAAGCGAATTTTCTAGTTATTAGTTTTTCATTTTCAATTTTACACGAAAATAGTTGTACATTTACTAGCTGTCATGTAGGTAGCGCCTGTCAACCTTGATTTCCGGATTTCGCTCCGCTTTTGACGCACAAGCCCCGATGTTAGCCGGGAAAAATCTCACCCTGGGTCAGAAATTTCTGGAAGACTTAAAAATATAGCTGTCGGGAACACAAAACCACCTTTATTCACGCATTACACTCATTGACAACTTTATCGGCTGGTCGAGTTGAAGACTTTGCAGCACACTTCGTTGACAAAATCAATGCGATTCGATACACATTTCCACACAAAGAATCGTCTTTACAACATCCTATTTCTTATAACCCTCCACAGTTCGACCTGGCTCCTGTTACTGTAGAACAAGTGGCTCGGCTTATAGCCGCAAATTACAACAAGTGCTGTGCCTTGGATGCCCTATCTCATTCAATAATAAGACAGTTTGTTGATATACTCTTGTATCCCATCACGGCTCTAATTAATGAATCAATTACATCGCTGCCAATGCCTCTTCGCGAGAAGATGGCGATTATCCAACCTCGTCTCAAAAAACATAGGTAGTGCAGACATTAACGCATGAACAATTTTCGTCCAGTTTCAAAGTTGTCCTACACGTCAAAGCTCATCGAGCACGTAGTCCTACAACAGCTCAGTTGTCATCTAGAGAAGAACAAGCTGATTCCTACGTATCAGCATCAGCCTGCTTACCGTAGTGGTCATTCGACTGAGACGGCGCTGATCAAGATCTATAGCGACGTGCAAAGCGCATTTCATCGCGGGAAAATGACTGTGTTTGTGAGTTTAGACTTGTCTGCAGCATTTGGCATTATCGACCATACCATTATAATGGAACGATTGTCCGTTAATGGAGTTTCCCCGAAGTCACTTGAATGGTTCAAGTCCTACTTGACAGACCGTTGTCAACGTGTGCAAACATGCAAATCACTATCCAAATCGACATACCTTGTAAGTCACGTACCACAGGGTTGTGTTATTGGTACCACACTTTTCAACATAACAATCGCTCCTGTTGCTGAAATAATCGTCGAAGCGGGGTTTTCTACACATTGCTATGCTGACGATATTCAAAAATACAGACATTTTAACGTCGATGACCTTAATCATGTTGTCGAGTCTCTGCAGAAACTGTTGGTGTCCTTACGGCACTGCTTCTACAACAATAAACTCAACCTAAACGAGTCTAAAACTGGACTCATCTACTTCTCCCGTCGCTATTTCCATGGCATACCACTACAAGTCAACGATATCACCATTCACCCTTCAGCGAGCCTCAAAATACTCGTTGTTGTGCTGGACAGCAGATTAAGTTTTGTCAAACACACGACTGAGTTGTCAAGGTGTGCACTGGGTAACTACTTGAGATTGGTCGGATTCGACAACGTTTAGATGTCGAAACGGCGGAAAGCATCGTACGGGCTTTTGTTGTCACGGATCGACTACTGCAACGCATTGTACTGCGGCTTGCCCACGACAAATGTACAACCCGTTCGTCGTTTACGATATAATGCGGCTAGAATTGCTTCTGGTACGCGACGCTGCGAACACATAAGTCTGCAGGAGCTACACTGGTTGCCGCATGACCAGCGAATTCGATACAAAGTACTCCTGCTGGTTCACAAAGCTCTGGCGTGAAACAGCGATGCATACATTGCTGAAATGTTGCAACTATCAACTGCAACTCGCTTAGCCAATGAAAGAGTACTGCGCGTTGACGTCACACGGAATAACAGTTTTATCGGCCCATCTTCATGGAACAATTGCCAACTAGTCTTCATAACAGTGCTTTAAACGTCAATGAACTTAAGTCTAAGTTAAATACTGTTTCCGCAAGTCTTACTTTCATAATCTCAAAACTTATCGTATTGTTGTAAATTGTTATACCGTATCCATCGCTTTTGCAACGCTATCGGATAAAAGGGCGCTTTATAAATGCCTTATTTTTATTATTATGATTGCATTGATGTTGATGTGACACAAAAAAATCAAACGCGCAACCCATGTTTTTACAAGTGATTCCACCCTGCAGACAAACCAGATATGCGTTACATTATATAAATTAAGATAATTGACTGAAAGCTGGGCTCCGGTGTGAATAGAAACCCACAAACTTCTGCTTTTGTGACCGCAGGCAAGTGCTCAACCGACTGTGTGTCCGTGCCCGACTTTACAGCAGCTATACTCGACATACCTAAAACCTTGGTTTACTTTTATATATATACAGACTATATATTTTATTTCATTTCGCAATCATATAAACAGCAACTAAGTTGTTCTGCCGTCAGACATGTACATAAGGGGTGCATGTTTTCATTCACGGTTCGGTTTGGCAGCAACAGAATACGAGCTTCCGTACCTCAATGTTAATAATTATTCATTGGGGTCCAGTAGTATGAACGCGACGAAAAGATAAGTAAAGCAGCCGATTGGGATAAATTCAAATCAATAAATTCTTGCCTTTAACTTTCCAAGCAAACATACAATTGAATGAGCAATCGTTGTCCAACTATAAGACTGCTACACTCCACAGCTAGGACGATAAATTTATACTTTCAAGTCATGGTTGTAATTTTATTTTGCGTGTACACCCACGTTAAAAGTAAGATTTATATTCCCTCTCCTATTAAAACTTCATATGTTTACGTCCAGTTACGTTTTCTGTATAAAAATAAAACTTACAACTCATTATTTTGATCATTAACACCAGTTAAAAACAGGCTAGAAAAGTGCGCGCGGTCAACGTCTTTGCTAGCTATCCCTATTTGTAAGTTTCAAAATTATCCAATTTTCCTCCATTCAAACAACAGTACTTACCGTTTAACTATATCCTAAGGTGTCTTTTGATAGAAAGTGTTGTTTACAACTTAGTTAATAAAAAATGTCCCTTTTCTAATTTCACAGTCGGTAAATTCACTATAGGCTACATCTGCGACAATTAAAAACACGTGACTTAGCTAAGTTACCTACTTTTACAGTATAAATTTTTTAAATACACTGTAAATCTCTAAGCAGTGCTAGTGAATCGCTCATCAAGTTACTCTAAAACTCACTATTTACAATCATTAGACTTTTTGAATGCAACCGCACTTTATTTTAGCGCAACGTTTCAATCACCCACTAGAGTTGCATGTTGTGTCGTCAGAAACAGTTTAAAAATTCAATAGCTCTACACACGTAGGCACCTAAAAGATACATTGCCCCATGTTTCACATATACACCATAAAATAAGGATATTAATTTTATTGCTTTAGAAACTTAGTAAATCGATAAACTTATTCGTAAGAGTTACAATTCATCATGTTTCGATATAATACTATATAGATTGTATGCCAATGCTTCGTAGCAATAATTGCGTTGACCCTAGCTCTAGAAATTAGCAGTATTGAATCAAAACTATTAAATTGCTAAAAGATCGTTAAATTGTGATAAAACAAATTAGCCGTGATCAAAACGATTTCACTTTCTGTGAATTTGGAGAAGAATTAATTTTCAGTAGCAGAAATTTTAGAAAAAGAACATGTTTAAATGCATGCTTTTCCACCAGTAGACATATATTTTAGGTTTGGGCTTACCCAATTATTTCTCATAATTTTGTAACGGTAATAAGTTCTAGCTAAATTTTCCGCGTGGATTTGCTGGAAAAGAGGTAAGGTGATACGAGGTCTCAGAGGAAGCTAAAAACAGTTAATGGAAATACTCACACATATGCTGAAGAGCCAAGGTCCCGGAGGGGCGGAAGCCCTTGTCGCCGGCAAAAGAGTCGGCAACCGGCGTACCAGTCTATCCGGCGATGGGATGGCTTCGGCGCGGGAAGGTTGAAAATTTTATAATTTTCCTAAATTTTAGTTTAAATTTCTAGCTAATTTTGTCCAGTTTTCGTTAAAATCATTCATAATTTTACGAATTTAGTGCTTATCAATTGCCTACTTTGCCCAGTTTACAGCAATTTTCGCTAAATTTTACAGCGATGCGAGTGGCAACTTTGGAAGTGGGGAGGCTGAACCACCTAGTAAAGACGGGGTAGACGCTTCGCGCTGTACGAAAGTTCTATGCCTCCAGGGGCAGGGAACGGCAGCGGACCTTGCCAATCCCTACTTATGAGAATCTCGGGTACAACCCTTAGTGAGCAAACAGTAGTCGTGATTTATATTGTTGTGACTTAAAAATACGGTTTTATGATTGTTATATTTATGTTGAGTCTGTAATCTCCATGTGCTGAGATACAGAAATTTTAATTTTATCGAAACTCCAGACATTGAGTTTTGTTGAGATAGATCTAAACAAACAGTTAAACTGTCTAAGACATATTTGCGCGATTAATTATATGCTAGCATAATGATTAAACTGCTACACTTATGTTAACCATTCATACGCTGAGTTGCAGAAATTTTACCTAAAAGCTGAAAACTTGGACCTTGAATTACAGTTAGATACGCCAGCCAGCAGTGCTTTATAAGCTATTGCTAAAGTCTTTACGTAGCTAACGGTAGAACTTGGATCGGCGTACCGCAGGCCTTAAATCGTACATGTGCAATGTCCGAATTTTCATAGAATTAGCCGGGGCCTAAAACAGCATCACATTCTGTATGCTAGGGTGTCAGTTGGTGCGTGTAGATGGACTGGTCAGTGGCGCCTTCGGTGCTTACGGAAGCTGTCGTACTTATTCAGAGAGAAGTGACCGGTTCACGCCGAAGAAGAGGGCAGACACCTCAGAGGGTAAGCCCTACACCCATACGACCATGTATGTCTTCATAAACTGTGTGTTTTACTTTCAATATAATAACGCTCGTATTTTGTTGATGTACATAAAAAATTCTTTTTACACGATATTTGGAAAATCAACCTAAGGTCTTAGGTGTGGATGATTCGTCGGATTAGTAAAGTAGAAGGGTTGGCGGAACAAATGATTCTCGAAAAGTTAAGGTAGGCCAGTGTATATATATTTGAAATGAAAGGTTAAGGTAGGCCAGGGTATATATTTTTGAAATGGTTAGTAGTCCTTTTAAGTTTCCTAATTTTGCTAAAATTTGCCGTAATTTTTGGCAATTTGCAAGAAATTTTTTAAAATGCGCCATATCTTTTACCAATTACATCGAAATTTTTGCCAATTTTCACCATTTTTGCTTGTTTAATGAAAATTTCAGCGCATTCGCTGCGCCGCGTTCGAAGAAGGGGTTCGATGAAATAAAGGTACCAAGTATTCGGGAAGCACGTTTGGCTTGGGAAAGAGTCCGAC
This sequence comes from Trileptium ribeirensis, assembly GCA_030248225.1. NCBI lineage: Eukaryota > Metazoa > Nematoda > Enoplea > Enoplida > Thoracostomopsidae > Trileptium > Trileptium ribeirensis. The sequence goes on from JASANE010013092.1 coordinate 8,735, forward strand.
CCGTAGGGAGCTGCCCCTGCCCCTACCCCATATATCGACAAATATTGCCTAAAGGCGCAGAAGGTTAATAACTGCTTACTACGGGGTCTGGAAGAGAAATAGGAGTTCCAACTCAGATATAAAACTCCGGTTCGCGTAAACGCTCATATAGGTACCTACCTCTTAGGCTGCGTCTCAGGCTGTGGCTTTGGTGTATTGAGACTACGGCAACGTGCATATATCAGTGGTGGAAAAATCTACTAATCGATGTCCATTTAAAAGTAACTCAATTATTTAGATTATATTTTACAAATTTGGCAACAGAGAAATAAAAATTGCCTAATCGGAGTTTCTCAGCATATTTACTAAAACGTGGTCAAAGATCAACCAAACATGCATCGGCAGTACACCAGACTAATTGACATTGAATCTTTAACCAATCGCATCACGACAGCAGCACTCGGGGGAAAAGGGCTTGTCCAGATGCCTTTATATCGATGGACCGCCACTGCATTGATTCATCTGAAGGATTGCCATAGTATTCCCCTGCCTTATTCACGCGTCTTGCAAATCGCATTAGCCAGAAAAACGAAGTTTGCGACGGCACGAGTGTTGCGCTTGTCAGCTCTTTGAAGCGGTGTTTCAGATAGAGTCCATTGATCGTGGATTCTAGAAACGCCGGCTCGAGTCGGTCGATTCAAACGGCTTCTAGTCAACTGTTGTGTTCAATGATATAGTACTTCGCACCCCGCTTCCTGACATGAAACGGCCTGTCATATGGTATCTGTAGTGGTGTGCGGATCATATCGTTGTGCAAAAAAACGTAATCGCAATTGGCCAATTGTTTCGGTGCCTAGGAAAGACGGCTTGTGATGCGAGTAGTGGCTGGTCGGAGTTTTTGTATTCAATCCCGTAAAGCATCAATAAATACCGTCTGAGTTGGGGTTTAAAAAGTCGACGACGATGACACGAATTCCACAGGTAGTCGGAGCCTTACCATGCAACAATTTCGCCGCTGACACACCGATATCAAACTTCACCGCCGAGCATCCGAACATGACGAGAGAAAACGCTTCTGTCAATGACACGGATGAAATTTTGATCCTGATGGCAATTTTAAATTGGCGATGAAGTCACTCGACGAGGCCACATGCTGATGGCTGATAAGCGGTAGTTCCCAAATGTTTACAACGTAGCAACGTTCGCCATTTGATGTTGCATTCAAACTGCCGCCCTTGATCCGTTGTAACTGAAGTGGGCACTCGAAACCGGGATGTCCAGTCCGAACGAACGTTCAACCAATTGTCTCTGCGGTGATGTCAGCAACCTAAAACGCCTCCGCAAATCGAGTGACATGGTCCACGGTGGTTATAATGTTGCTGAAACCGTGCGATTGAGAAAAGCGGCCAGCGACATCAATATGAACTCGGCCGAAAGGCATCGCAAAGGGTGTAATCGAGACGTTGTATGACGTACCATTGTCTTTTATCAATGTATGCATGTGAACGACTATCGTCACATACTTGATTGGCGCCAGGCCAAACAAAACACGGCTGGATCAACCGCTGCGTGTCACGTTTACTTCGTTGAGCCAACCTGTGTAAGACGTCGGGAGCAAGACGTTGATGCTGCTTGGAAACATAAAACGGGGGTTTCCCGGTTGACAAATTGCAAACGATTTTTGGGTAGTTCGCACGACCAGAGAAGGGGCAAAATGTAGCGCTGGTTGACCATGCTTTGGTAGTCGGGCCAGCTTCTCGTCGTTTGACTGAACTTCAGCTATATCAAAGTATTCGAGAGGTGATGCTGACAGAATCCGCAACAGAGTATCGGCGACATCGCTACCATTGCCTTTCACACATCGAATATACAAGGTCAATGAATTAAAGTACAATTGGAGGGATTCGCGGAGATTCGTGGGCTCGGTACGTGGCCGGCGAGCGAAGATCAGTGACTTGTGGTCGGTGAGAACATGGAAGGAGCGTCCTGCTATACATGTATCGAAAATGGCAGATAACCAAATAGATAGCCAACAGCTCCTTGTCAAATGTGCTATATCGAGTTTCACGAGGTTGGAATTTTCTCGAAAAGAACGCTAGCGGTTTTCACTCCATTGTCATCTGCTGCTGAAGCACCCCACCAATTATCTAGCTCAACAAACGCGATTTGTTGATGCAATTGATTAATTCGGCTACTTCGACAGTTAACGTGAACACTCATATTTCCAATCATAAAGCGCTGTACTGGACAACACGTGCAGCCACAAGCCACATGTATAAAAAAAGTGACAAATGACGTTTGAGCAACCGTGTGTCATTATGTTCGCACCTTAGTTAGCATACACCACTACTTCACTGGTTCATAGTTATTTCTTTACCGAAGTCTCCTTGTCCCTTTGATCCCAGGAGAGGACAAGAGGATAGTGCTGTGCCTTCGGGGCTATGGTCGCAACACCAAGAGAAGAAGTCTGGCGACACGCCAGGGGGTTCGGCGCTTCACGTCGATTGTCTCCGAAGCCTCACTAAACTATAATACTCTTACGTCGATATAGCAATGCATGGTTAGGAGCCCTACTATAGCGATATACTGCAATCTAAAGTAAGTGAGCTTTCTACATCGCATAGTTTTGAAGGATTTTCCAACGATTTTGAGTTAAAGTACGAAGAATGTGGTCCTACGGCACTACAACTGTGTTAACCAAGAGTAAAAATGTTAATAACCCATTCATCATTCGTGAACCCATGGGTGTATGTAATATTTCTAATGAACCACAGGAATTCAAGCCGAAAATGTTAGAGCGTCCTCAAGCAACGACCTGAAACTGATGAATGACGAAACTGCTATCAAGTCGAAAATCATACATGTGGTCGTTCCTATAAGCTAAAGTAAATGTACACAAAATGCACAAATTAATAAGATAATTATATAGCGTGTTGTCAAAAATATTAAGATCTATGTTTGACAAGCAAATACGACATCTGAACACAGAAATTACAGCCGACAATATGTCAGGATTAATAAAAAGCCCACAAATTCTATACCAACATAAAGACATGACATTTATGCGTGTTCAAGCTACTACTACGAGTCGTTGTGTTTACTTTAGTTTGTCGTTAGTTTGAACGATTGAATGTAGGTTGTTCGCTCACGTTGTGAGCTTCCTCAAGAGCTCCCAGATAGCTCAGAGGTTTGCATACAAACGTTTTACCCATTTGACCCGGGTTCAATCGGCGGCGCACGCTGGGGATTGTCAAACATTGCACGATACTCAAATTAATTCCGGTATGACAGGGTTATGTCCCGCGCGGAGAAATTACACGCGCCCAATGAATAATCAGATCGAATATTACTTCTCGTATTTAGTTTTAACTCGGCGCGTGTCTCTTATGACCGTATGGCAAGTACAGCTTTATTGAAGCGACCAAAATATGCCTTAAAAACAGCGCTTTGTGAACGCTATCCAGGAGCGACCTCAAGAATTTTTAAAACATTTTTATAATAACCCGAACAATTGTGAGTGTGCTGCTAACGATTCATCACACTACAGGGCGCATAGTTAGGTCTATGGGCAATAAAAATACGAATCACCAGGATCACTCTGATCTCTGTTTTTTGGTACTTACCCACACCTTACGGTGACGAACTAGCAAGTAAATAGCCACTGATATCCGTAGCTCAACGGGTTAGCACAACTCCCCCATAAATATGTTTGTCGAAAAAATGTCTCCCTTTAGCGAATGCTCTGTTAACTGGATATGTTTGATAAATTGCTATCATTTATTGAAAATGAAACGACACAATTACTATGGCTAGAAGTCTATGATAGTTTGTTTCTGATGGGATCGTCATTTTTCGTGAGCATCATCAAAACGCCCATTTTACAACGTTTGCTTTATTTTTGAAATAATCGTTTAATTTGCCGCTAATACATTTACGTAGCGAAACTTTGTAATTTTATAATACATAAGTTAAATTTTTCATGTGATGGTGCCTGTAAGCTCAACCGTTTCAATATTAAGATATAGCGTCACCGGGCTGCAAATCCTACTTTACATAAACCATTTAAGTACTTGTTTTCCCAAACCGACTCCAGCGTTCCTAGGTGCATCAAAATAGGGCCCCCTGATCAAACTTTTGGCACCATTGAGCGGGAAAGAGTCAGGTCGAAGTGCAGTTATCGCAGCTGAACTGGACGGGCTAAAGGTACTAAAATATCATAAATAGCTGATTCACTGTAAATGTACGATAATAACAGATATAAAGTGAAACCCTATCTACTGACGGCAATTTTAGGGTTTTACTCCCGGAAGAAAAATTTTTATGTATTTTTAGCTCCATAAAGAAAAAGCTGTATATTTTTACCTTGCTAAAATTGTCCTATTTTTAGTATTCCAGAAAAATACCTTGGTTTCTCACTGGTAAAGGGGCAAAACCGCCCCCATACCTGGTCTCCCACCCGTTCGTGAGTACCTGCCCTCCGGTTCATGCCACTAACCATAATTTTGGTCTCACCTCAGTTGAAGAACCGGTGGATCACGACCCATACTTTGTCACCCGTGGGTTCAGATATTGACTACAAAACAAACAGGCGATGTGAATGTAATTCAAATTTTAAACCCGTGAATGTGGTGCTAAAATTAAATAATCATTGACATATCTTTGACAAATATAGTGTTGGATTTTATGATAGGTACCGAAGCAGCTCATAATTTAAACATAAATCATCACAAATATGAAAGAATTTATATAAAGGAAGATCGTATGAATCGGGGGATAGCTGACTCCACCTGCAGGCAACCGCCCCTATAGTTCGTCCCCAAAGAAAACTTTACCAGGTGGAGAATCCAGAAACCTAGCGGCAGAATTTTGGCGCGCCAAACATACGTACGAAATGTGAACTCGGGGGCGTCTGCTGGAAGCCGAAATATATAGCTATGGAACCCTCCCCTCCATTTTTGCCGTTTGTGCAGCGTTAGTTTGAAGCGTGTGTCAGAAGTGCGATAAGTGCATGTGAGATATACAAAGTTGCTCAAGTTGAAAGATCAGAAAGCGTGTCCGGAAGCTTCTTCTCATAGCCTAATTATATTACGAGTGTATTTCTCAAATGTACCTTTCCAAAGAGATAGCCTAACTGTCGAGAGGCTACTCCTGAATGACTTAGCTAAATACGTTTAATAATTTTATTGTATATGCTGGATTTTGTTAGCGTCCACTAGGCTATAGGTAGGGTCCCGGGTCAAACCTGCCCCAAAACCCTAAAAATTCATAAAATCCCGGTAGGTCACCAATTCCTTTATTATACCTCTCTCCCCTGGTTTTCTTTTCTTTTCTGCTTCTTGTTTTCAATTGATGCTATTTTGCATAATTCGCATCAATTGCTTAATTTATTTAACTTATTGTTAGCTTGTTTTTGTTTGTTCGTTTTAGTTTAGAAGTGGGGGAAGTAGCGTAGGAAGAATTGTCTCAGTTCCCGATTCTTGCAATTATAGTTACATCGAGCGCTTTTTACCTTTTTCTACTTGGGCGCATAAAAGAATTATGCGGTGATACTTATACCGATAGTTTTATTTCTAATGTTTAAGAATGGCGACATAGCTAATCAATTCCGAGTAGCTTAATCGAAATGCTGCGTTTCGTATATCGGAAGGATGTTTTTTAAATTTTATGTTTGATTTTGTTCGAGGTTGCTCTGGCATAGCATAGAGATTTATGCGGAGTGGTATCTAAAATCAGTGTTCCAAGCTTTTGGTTCTTTTCAGTTTAGAGTGATGCTAAATGCGTAAAGAACCGCACTCAGGGTTCACTATTTGAATAATACTTCGGGTGAATCTTGATTTGGCTTTTATTGTCTATCAAAATTACAATACAAAGCTTCACACATAGGTATACCTTAGCACGTTACTAATATAAATTAACACACCTATCGCACCAAACGGTGCCACAATCCAGCTGACTTGATAATTGCACTCATGTACAGAGATTGTTACGATTTCGCTGGATGATGGCTATGCGATTCTTGTAGGCTATGAGATAATATTCCGTGAACAGATGGTTGGAATCTGAAGACAAGAAGAACAACGGCAGCAGCAGCAGCACAATTGTCAATACTCTCGAAGTGCTAGCGAGACGTGGAGCTGTCGTTTAAAAGTATTTAAGGACGATGCCATCACAGTTTCATACCTGAAATTGTTCCATAAGTTGACCGAGCGAAAAGCAAAACTATATCGGGCGCAGTTTTGTCTGGGAATGTAACGCGTTTTTAGCCTAAACAGGTGACCATGTGAGCAATCGGAGGCAACTATTATGAAGAAATCTTGCAAGGAATATCGACATGGCCATGTGCCACGCGATACATCATGATAAGGTCCGCACGGACCCGCCGCGATTCTAATGTTTGTAATGAGGGCACTTTCAGTCGTTCTTCATAAGTCATTTCTGATAAACCGAACATCAAACGTGTTACCTGACGCTCTGAACTCCTTCTATTAGCTGAGAATCCCGACTATAATGTGGACACCAACTGCAGGATGCCTATTGCAGATGTGGTCTTATGAGCGATTTATAAATTAGGAGCACCACCCATGGAGATAGGTAGCAGAATTTGCGACGAATGACCCGGATGATTTTTTTTCGCAGGATTGGACAACCTCCGCGCAATGTTTCGAGGGTTTTAGAGTTGCAGACACCCATACGCGCAGATCGCGTTCGTCTTGCTTGGCAGGAATGGGTTGTGCTGGGGTTGTTTCGTCCAAAATGGATACAGAAACATTTAGAAACGTTAAAATCCATTTGCCATTCGGCACAACAATTATGGAGGCCGACAGGTCATCAAGTAAGTCATTAGTGTTAATCCAGCTATATATACATATTATCTCTGATGGGACGACAAATATTTGCATAGTCAGCAAATTTAAACACCTCTGACGACACGTATTCATCAGTATCATCCATATGTAGAACAAAAACAACACTGGTCTTAGCACCGAGCCTTGAGGGACGCCGCTACCGACGGGTACCCATGGACTTTGGCAGTTATTAATCATTAATGACTGAGTGCGACCACTCAGGAAGCTCTTGATCCAGGCTAACAGGGAATCGTTGATGTCATACGATTGCAGCTTAAGGATGAGACGACCATGGTTTACAAGGATCAAATGCTTTTCTCATATCGAGGTATATATATCACATCTACGGTATCCCCTTTATTAACGGTATCTACTAACCAATCTATGTAGACCATTAATTGTAACTCACATGAACGCTTTTGCAGAAATCCAAACTGAAATTTTTTCAAGACTGTTCGTTAGAGCATAGTCGATTAAGTGTCTTGCTACGATACGTTCCATCACTTTATTTACCGTTGATGTTAAGCTTACGAGTCTATATGCAGCCGCATGTCTGGATTCTTTTCCTTTGTAGATTACCGATACATGCGCAACAAGCCAGTCTGCAGGTCGTTAGCTTCATTTAAGCTAGTATTAAATAAGTCAACAAATACAGGTGACAATTTCTCGACACAATTACGTAGAAGCGTATTATTTCTGCCGTCAGGCCCTGGATTCTCCCAATTTAGCTGATAAAATTGCATTTTTGACGTTATCTATTGTAAAATTTACAGATGATATTGAAGCAACAGTCTTCATAGTGCATATTGGTAGAGGTGCTGCGCCGTGGAGATATGTAGAATTAAAATAATTGCTGAGTTCGATGGCGATATGATGGTCCGTGGAAAAAACAGAGCCGTCCAATAACTCAAGCGGTCCAATTTTCGTTGCACGCTTAAAACCCACGTAGGACCAAAACGATTTATTATCTACTTTGATATTTTCAGCAAGCTTCTTTTCGAATTGTCTTTTAGCCATGCATGTTTCAATGTGAACAAGATCAGATGCTGCCTCGTAAAGTGCTAAGTTACGTTGTGAACGGTTTCTTTGATATCGACGGTGGGCAGTGGATTTATTTTGAACAGCTTTATATGCTGATAGGTCAGCCCACATCGGTTTTGATTGCCCATAATATCTATTCTTCGCTGCGGGACAAATGTTTTACACCATTTTTTAGTGTATCCCGAATTTGACACCTCTTTTCCTCTGTTGATTCAACGTTGTGAGCTGAAGCTAGCCGCTCGGAGATTAGTAATATTATTACTCCGTTATAAAAATAGTGGCATAGTTTAGCACGAGCGTTAACTAAACTATAACGGTCCTCCCATAATGGTTTCAAAGCAAATAACCCGTAGATTGAGAAAACCTCGTGGAGTTAATAGTCAAGAAAGTTATACCAAAGTGGAGTTCGTGACGTGGTGACCAAATTAATTGGGGACCATTCGACTCGGAAGGTTGGTCCGGCCAATTGAACGAGGAGAATTGTGGGAAACTTAAACAGAACAGCAAAAAGACTACCTAGTTATAGCGGGTTCGTCAGCCGTCCGGAGAAGGGCACATTAATATAACTGGCACGTAATTAGCGTAACTCTAAGACACCAGGCTAAGGTAATTAAATAAACGTACGGGGTTAGCCGTCCGTAAACCTACGTACCAACTCACAAAAGCGTTACTTAAAGTAGCAATATCCACCAGTAAGCCGTCCGGATAATGTTGGCTTTAATGAAGTATTAGCGTAAATCTAAGAACGAGGTTAATCCTCTCATGCCCGCAAGGTCCAAATGGACCCAACGCACATTGCGACTCGTTGTGTTTACTGAGTTTGTCGTACATCGTACGTTTGAACGCATTGTTATTCGCTCGCATTGTGAGGTTCCTTAAGGAGCCGAGCAACAGCTCTCACATAGCTCAGTGGTTTGGGAACACAAGTTTCACCCGTAGGTTTCGGGTTCGATCCCTGGCGCAGGCTTGAGTTTGTCAAACATTGCACGATACACAAATTAATTCGGGCATGAAAGGGTTAATTAAAAATTAATCTATCGCATAATTAATACTCTCATGCCCACAAGGTCCAAATGGACCCAACGCACATTGCGACTCGTTGTGTTTACTGAGTTTGTCGTACATCGTAAGTTTGAACGCGCGTTGTTATTCGCTCGCATTGTGAGGTTCCTTAAGGAACCGAGCAACAGCTCTCAGATAGCTCAGTGGTTTGCGTGCACAAGTTTCACCCGTACGTTTCGGGTTCGATCCCTGGCGCTGGCTTGATTTTGTGAAACATTGCACGATACACAAATTAATTCGGGCATGAAAGGGTTAAGGTAATGATATAAACGTGTGAGGTCAGCCGTCCGGAGACAATACGTACGAACCTCAAAAGAGGAAAAGCGTAGTTAGTTCTTAACCTAACGCTAATTTAGCGGATAACTACCTAGAATAATGGTGCGCTGAGTTACGAAATCGAAAAAGCAAGAATGTTGTCAGTAAATTAGTGCGTAGCCAAAAAGAGTAGATCAAAAAGTAGCGAAGTTAGCAAGGTTCCGTAAAAGTATAGATACCGGTATAAACAGCGACTTACTTCAATTACGATACTAAAGAATGGTGCCTTACGCATTTGTTACTAACTTTAACTAAACGTTTTATTAACGGCTTTGTTGATTAACTATCTTAATATCAGAGCAAATCGAGTTAGTCACGCCGCAGCGCTAAACTGAATATACTGGTCAATAAAGAACAGGCACGTGCCAAGAAAGAATACTACTATTAGCTCCGCTGGCATACTACTGGCTATACCTTGAACGCCATATCTTTGGTGAACATTCTCGTCCCAATTTAATAACCGATAGCCGTCATAATAAATCCCTAGTCTGACCCTATCCCCATTCAAACGACACAAAATAACATGCTGACCACGAAGTTGTGTAAAACCGGAGAATAATTGTAATAAAATAAAATTGGTCAGTCTTTTCGAAAATCAAAATTGACCTCAGTCCGAAATAAGACACAAGCCAAAATAGAATTCACTTATATCTTAGTAGAAATTATTAAGCCACATAATCAGGACGTTTACGTAAGCCTGCTCTAAATTTAAAAAGTATTAAAATGCCACTCCAAAGAACGCCACCTAGTGTATTGACGCATGAAGATCCAACTACAAAATCAAAGAATGTCGAGCCACTACCAAATGAAGAACTACAAAGAACGATGATAGAATCAAACATAACCACAGAGTTAGAGAATATAATTTCAGAAATAAATATGAGAGCAGTCGAGTCAAAACAAAAGAACAACCGGAGGATAAAATAAACTTGCAGGAAACGTATACTGTTACATTCCAAGAAGAAGCAAGCATCGAAGAACTGTTTGCAAATATAGAAGACTCCGAAAAAGAAATTCGAGAAATAATGCAAACGTTACACCGACAAAAAGGGAAACAACAACAATTCATAACGAGGCATGCGATTTTAACAAAAGAACAATAGCAATTAAGCCAAAGCTGGGACCAAATGAACCGGAGGTCCCACTGGCACAACCGAGGAGGGAATCGCAAAACACTGATGAAGACGAAAGAATATTAGTGCAACAAAATAACGTATTCAGCAAAAACAGTCGCACCGGGAGGAACAAAACCACAACAATCAACGACCGAACATCGTAATACAATTAGTAGAATACTACACACCCTTCAGTTTGGGTTACGTATATACACCGCCGAGCAATAATAACTCAGAGCAACCACAACCGACAACAATCACAACCGGTGATCAAGGAGTAACTAACATAATACGGAGTATAGTGGAAATTCAGTAAGCTCGAGAACAACAACAACAGAAATCGGAGATGGACAATAAAGCAACCGGAGCAAACCAAACCCAAATCGATGTAAATAAAATTCCACCCGGTGAAAATCAAACACAAATTGGTTGAAGTCAAAACAAATCGGTGCAATTCAGAGACGACCAAACGAAAATCGAAATCGAAAAAACGCACAGACATCTCCATTAAAATCAAAGCGGGGGTATACGTCTCTTGTGTACGTACATACATACAGGAAGTTTAGTGGATATACACCCAAGTGTTGCGGAGGCTAAAAATGTAAGCCCATTGCAACATCCACAGGATAAGTCCTCTATATCAAAGCTGAATCTAAAAATTTTGTATCTGACTGTTAACCTCACGACCTCATAAGTGTTCCTTATCTAGTCTCCCGCTGCTTAGAATAAATCTACTGATTCTTTTAATCCCATACTTATGAGCTTCCTCTAATCTTATCTGCTCTTTCCCAAAAACCTCCTTTCTTTCTTCTTTAAACACTTCACATGTGCATAAAAAATGATCTGCAGTTTCGCTAACTCCGCAATTGGAGCAATTTTTGCTTTCCGTCCTCTTCATCTTATGCATATGATATGCGAGCCAGCAGTGTCCTGTTAAAATTTGGACACATTGTCTCATTTTATCCTTACTAAGTTGTAATAAGAATTTGCTTCTCTGACTTTCTGGTACTTTGACCAAGATCTTGCAGTGCTTACATTGGCTAACATTCAGCCATCTGTGAATAAACTTTCTGTGCATCCATGAAAATACTCTTGATATAAGTTCCCTCCTGCTGACTGGAATAGCAGGCTCCGGACCTACAAACATTATGAAAGATCCTCTCCTTGCTAATTCATCCGCTATTTCATTTCCCTCTATCTGGGAATGACCAGGTACCCATGACAAAGTAACATCGTTAATTCCTGAGAGTAGATAGAGCGCAGCTCTACATTCCTTGACTAACTGCGAGGAAATTACTAGATTTCCCAATGCCTTTAGCGCCGCCTGGCTGTCTGAGAATATAACTATGCTTTTTCCTTCAATACGCCTTTCATATAGTTCTTCAGTACATGACTTGATAGCAAAAATTTCAGTCTGGAAGACTGAAGAATGCTGGCCTAAAGTAAAACTTTTTGCAACGCCATCAAAGAAAATTCCTGCTCCTGTCTGTTTACCTTTGCTATTCTCTATTAGAGAACCATCCGTGTAACATATCATGTCACTTTCTCTACGTATTTGCTCAGTAGAAACATTCCTAGTGTCTATCTGGAAAAATAATTTTCCAGTTAATTCTTTTATCAACTTCTCTTGGTATATAGTCCGTTGGGTATCGGAGTAACCGTAGGGATCTTTCCTCCACTGTAACAACTGTATGGCCCCATAGTTTGTCCACATTATTTCTCTTAAAACTTCTAATACGTGTAAGCTCTAAGATTCCTTCCTTCATAACTTCTAGGTCAATGGGAAGCAAATTAAGAATTGCTTCCATACCTAACGTCGGGGTGGATTTAACCGCCCCTGTGATCATAAGACAGGCTGTTCTTGAGATTTTACTCTACCCTCTTGCATAGGTCTTTAGTTTCAATCTGTGCCACCAAACAACAGATCCATAACAGGCTATGGGAAGTACTATCATTCTATAGAGGAATAGAATGACTCGTGGTGAGACACCCCACGTTTTCCCCACAGCTGACCTGCTTATCAGTAATGCTTTAATACACTTTTGCACTATATGGTCTATATGATCCTTCCATAGTAGTTTCTCGTCTATGAGCACACCAAGGTACTTAACCACTCTTTGAATTTCTATTTCTCTTCCTTCTATCGTTATTCTGAAGGGTCGTTCTGCATTTCTCTTCTTTGAGAAAACTATGATCTCGCATTTGTCAGAGTTTATGGTTAGACCCCTCTTCTTACACCACTCGTTTACCTCTATAAGAGTCCTCCGGACCCTTCTTACCGCAACGCTAACATCTACGCTTGAGCTTGCAATGACAACATCATCGGAGTATGCCTGAACATACATCCTACCTTTATTAAAACTCTGTAAGAGATCATCAATCACCATTGTCCACAATAGTGGAGACAAAACTCCTCCTTGTGGGCTTCCTCTTACTATTCTGAAGCATTCTTGCTCGCCTCCTAGTTCATCTGATGCCCATATCTCTCCGAGAAGAGCCGGAAGCCATCTCTTAACCGTGCTATTTACTTGTAGTCTGTCAAAACTTCTTGCAAAAGCATCCATATTCGTGCTATCAAAAGCGTCTCCTACAGCTATGAAAGCACACACAGTGTATTTACTCTTGTAAAAAACATCCTCTATATAAGATACTAAACTGCTCAGTGCGGTGGATGTGCTCCTGCCCTTTTGGTAGGCATGTTGATTTTCATGCAGCCTACCTTCCAACTTCCCCCTCAACCATTTGTCAACTAATCTTTCCAGTCCTTTGAGTAGGAAAGAAGTAAGACAAATAGGTCTGAAACTTTTAGCCTCACAGTAGCTTTCCTTGTTTGGCTTGGGTATGAAAATCACTTTTGCTTCCTTCCATGCCCTTGGTATATAACCTTTAGTAAGAGAGGCTCTATATATCGATCTTATCATCGGCAAAATGGCTGGTAGACCAACCTGAATAAAACTTGGTATAATACCGTCTGGTCCTGCAGCTTTATATGGTTTGAAGCTGGAAAGACTCCATCTTATCAATTCATTTGATATTATCTCATTTGCAACATTCCTACCACCTTGACTTGCCCTTTTGTTACATCTACTCACAATGACTTCCCTTTCCTCACGACATGATTCGGGAAAGTGGCTAGTGAGGAGGTAACTTAGGGTGTCTTGATTTGTCTGAGTAAAGCTTCCATCTTTTTCCTGATTTGTCCGACCTTAAATTTATTGCTCTGCGAGCAAATCTTGTTAAGCCTCGTGCTGTCTCTAGCTCCTTCCAGGTCTTCACAAAAACGCTTCCATGAATTTTTCCTCGCTTCTTTAATCTCTTCCTTATATAACCGCTGTGCAGTTCTGTACTTCTTCCAACACCGATCATTTCCATATTTGACCGCAAAATGGTACAGTCTCCGAGCTCTTTTCCTAAGGGCCGGTGAAAATCAAACACAAATTGGTTGAAGTCAAAACAAATCGGTGCAATTCAGATACGACGAAACGAAAATCGAAATAGAAAAAACGCACAGACATCTCCATTAAAATCAAAGCGGGGGTATACGTCTCTTGTGTACGTAGTGTCTTCTTTTACGGGTGTGAGTCATGGCAAGTAACTGCGGCCGAAACCCGCAAACTTGAAGTTTTCGAACATCGCTGTTGGCGCACATGTTTGCACATTCGGTACCAGGACCACAAAACAAATATCACTATTCGCGATCGTTTTGGCATTAAACAAACAGTAAAATCTGCCATAATTGAACGTAAATTGCGTTATCTCGGACACCTTCTACCTATGGATGACCGCCGCATCTCTAAAATAGTCTTCGTTTCTAAACCGTGTCCTGATTGGAAACGCCCAATTGGTGGGGTGTTTAAGACTTGGGATCGCTCCGTAATGCCGTTGCTAGAGTATCCGGCACCCCCACACGTCGCAAGAAGATGGCGTGACTGAAAAGCTGTATCCTTCGGATTTTGCACAGAACCGCCTGCAGTGGGCGCAGATGGTAAATGACGTCTAGCATGGGTAGGTTCAAAATCACGCAGTCTGATGTTATGGGCAACAAGTACAAATCGAAATCAATTCGATGCAAACCCAGAACAATTGGGTACAAATTGTGATCAGATCGGTGCAAACCAAAGCGAATGTGGTGCAACCCAATCGTAATACACCGCTAATAATGACCAAGTCGATTCAAATTACGGCCAATACTGTACATAAAAACAATTCGATGCAAATGGAAAGACGATTTAATGTATACTACAATCGAACCGATATAAATTACGACCGATTCGGTGCAAACCTAGATCAACGCAGTACAAATCAACAACAATTTAATGCAGATGGAGATCAATACAATACAATCCGAGGTCAGTTCAATGCAAGTCAAAGTCAAATGGGTGCTCATAAAGAACGCGTCGACGTAAACCAAATTCGATGTAACACAATCGGTGTACAATTTAATTCAAACTGTAACCAATTTGACTCAAGCTTTAACCAATGCGGTGTACAAAAAGCACAAATTGATACACTATCACTAATAATCGTGCCACTAATAAATATTTTCTACTACTTTTTTGGATCTTACATTCCTGAACCAAGAGTGCTTAGAACGTAGCCACGCAGCAGCGCGACACCTAAGACGCGTGCCATTCGAACTGTTTCACCGGCATACTACTGGCCACACCTCGAAATCCACCGGCATACTACTGGCCACGCCTCGAACTCCACTATCTTCGGTGACGATTTCCTTCCCATTTAATTTCCGATAGCCGTGATGTAAAAGTACTCACCAACCCTACCATACAGTAAACAAAATATACAACAATCACTGTTAGGTGTTCCCTAAGCTAGGTAAGGGGTTTTGAGTCCAAAGTCACCCAAAAATTTTATATTTTTATTTTTACTAAATAATTTTCACTGGGCTTAATTTTAAGTCCGGGGAAGATCTAGCTAGTTGGATCCAACAAATGGGGGATTGTCAAGTTTCCAGAACATTCCAGAAGCATGAGTCACCTATTATGTGATCGACGCGACTCCGCTGCTATTGGACCGGGTTTTTTAATTTGCTTTTAGTTTGATTTAGACATCAGTTGCTTATTTGTCCTTGCAGCAGCAGGTCGTTTTATTTTGTAGCTCCGGCTTATGTCATTTTATTGCATATCACATGCAAAGAACGGCATAGCGACAGTATTTGTAAGTTTTTAGTCTTGTTCATAGCAGATCGCAAAGAATTGCGTGGAAAGGAACGGCTTTTGAAGTTCTTTTATTATCTTGGCTCTGGTTTTGGATTCCATGACTGTTGAGCTGGATACCACGTGAATTAAAAATCACATAGCATCTCTCTTAAAAGAGACCATGAAAAAGGCTATGTATTCATTGGAAACGAATTAAATTGTATATGCTGATACACATAGAATTAAAAAACTTGACCTCTGCGAGTCCCTAGTAATACTACTGCATTAAGTATTATGCATCGAATACGTATACGACACAGGTGTCGTAAGGAGGTCACCTCCTAAAGGCCGAGCCTCCTCCTCAAATCAGATCTCCTACTGTCCTTATGCGTGAATAAACTTAATCTGCGCCCTCTGACTATCCTATTTTGTTATTTGGAAAAAATTGTGTTACCGATCTTTATCAACTCAAGCCAAAAATTTGCTGTTTTCTGTTCGCGAACATTAAAATTGTTTGCGAACGAAATTTTATCGTTTAGGAATTACCGAGGGTTTTGTTCGCGAACATAATGACAAAATACAGGCCCTTTCGTTTATACCGTCGCATTAATATTGAATTTGTTCTTGAACAGAGACGAGTCCTAAAAGTGAAAACTAATAAATGTCGTAGAACTGTTATTGGCCGATTGCGAATCACAACTTCTGGGCTAGCAATAAATCGGATCCCCTGTTTTACTTGTTCGCTAACAATGGATGTGGATTCGACATCGGGTTTTAGAAAATAGGATAGTTAGTGGGCGCAAGTTAAGTTTATTCTCGTATTAATGTTCGAGAGCCCCCTCCAGAGCGCAGTAAACGGGCGGGAAATTTTGACGAAAACACGGTTTATTGGCATGAATTGCAGTAATATTTGGAAAGAATAGGTAACATGAGAAAAATATATCGCAAATTTGGCGGCAAATATTAGAAAAAATTTACTAAAGTTGGGGGAAACTTTGAGTTCCTAAATCTTCAAAAATTAACCTACCCCGCCGAGTCATCTACCCCTAACCCGACTGACCTTCGAAATCTATGATATGCAATAATATAGCGCAGAAATAGATGTGAGCATTGGTATACATGATGTTGATGCGGGAAAAATATATGTGTTAACGCAAATACATTTAGAATGCATGTAAGTGTTGCGAGAGCGTAGGACGATGACAGTAGTTCAGTCGTTTCTTTATAAATTGCCTGGCAGAACGGCGGACTAACAGATGGAGCTTCACTGAAATGAAATATATATGAACATAAGCTAGGGAGACATATTTGCAAAGATTGAAAATTTATATATGGTATCTACTTATATACGCTCTATGCACAATTGAAATGTATTGGTGATGTTTAAAATGGTCCATTGTGAAACGAACCAACGAAATTTCGTACCTCTTGAACCAGTCGAGGTGGTGCAGACGGCATAGCTTCCCGTATCTC
Organism: Trileptium ribeirensis; assembly: GCA_030248225.1. Lineage (NCBI taxonomy): Eukaryota > Metazoa > Nematoda > Enoplea > Enoplida > Thoracostomopsidae > Trileptium > Trileptium ribeirensis. The sequence continues at coordinate 25,721 of JASANE010013092.1, forward strand.
GACCGGCAGCCAAATCTCAGGAAACTTCGCGTAACAATTGTTAGAAATATATAGCAAAATCTATATAGCCATAACATAAATTTGATCTTCATATCGTTGTTACAGTGTTTTTAAAACCTTATGATTTCGGAGAATTTGCCACAGTTAAAAGATTGTATTTATAATGTTCTTATTAAACATACAGGTTTGAGCTAGTTTTTTTAAAGCTTTTCAAGTTCTGATTCAATATTAATAATCAATAAACTTTACACTGGTTTTGGCCGCCATCTGGTGAGCAATCGTTTAGCTATCGTAGAGCTGGATAGTGGGAAGTGGCAAGCCGAGTAACCTCGGCTTCGCGTAGTTTGTTTCTTAGGAGGTTGAGTGACTGAAATTAACGGAGAGCAGCAGCACGGGTTCAGATAACTGGTAATGCATTGGACAGTGGAGCAACCGCTTGAACGAAAATAACATTGCTAGGGAACGTCGCAGTTTCATTTGATAGGCTGTTCCAGAGATTGACGGCTCGATATGCAAAGCTATATCGCGCGGAATTAGTGTGTGACACATATCGGGTATGGAGCTTGTAAGCATGACCACAGAGGCGACCGTCGTCCACAACGAAGAAGAAGCGACTAAGTGGTAAGTCGACAAGATTGTGATCCATTCGAAATATAATGAACAGGGCAGCCTGATTCGCTTGATTTCTAAGCCTTGGAGTTTAAACATCTTCAGACGGACTTCATAGGCTAAAAACAGTGAGGCTCGAAACGGGTTATGTACTCACTTAATTTGAACTGAATCTAATTAATAAAAATTGTAATAAATTAAAAAAATTAAAATAATATATATTAAATTTTAATCGACGGTGTTAATATACCTAATGATTTATGCAATGCATCAAATATAATGAGTACACAGCGTAAAAATGATTCCTGAAGACAATTTTTCTTAAAGTTTGTGATTTATTAATTTCAAATGTTTTTGTTCTTTAGTCATAAAAGAAGAAGAAACAAATGGTCCTACGGTTTTGATGTGTTTAAAAGGGACCGTATCGTTGCTATTAAAGTATAACAGCTGTATTATTGCTATCGTATGACGACATTAAAAATGGACTCAGGAGGCGCTGTGTGGATCCTTGCAATAGTCAATAAGCACAGATTAGCCGGGCTCGCCGTGTTTCTCCGCGAAGCGCGAATAACTAATAATATTGTTCTCACAGAAACACATAATGAGATGTGTTTATTGATATTGCTAATTACAAGAAAGTAGTACCACGTTTAACGAAACTGTCTTCTCCAGATCACGAAAGAAAATTCCAAGGGCATAACCTTGGAGTTTTCTAAACTTGGAAGTGGGAGAACTGAAAATACCCGACGGTGAATGTTCATATTTTGTTGCTTCAGTGTCATCATTCATAACCTGACAGACTAAAGCTTATTTGTTTAGTAGGTATTTATTGTTTTGCAATTCAGCGTTTGATCCCTAATTATTGTTTAACAACGATATGGGTGATATTCCTGCTGGAAATCCTGAGAAGGGGAAGAAAATATTTGTTCAACGGTGTACACAGTGTCATACGTCGGACAAAGGCGGACCTAATCGAACTGGGCCGAATTTGTGGAATATCGTGGGAAGAAAAACAGGGCAAATACCCGGATTCGACTACACCGAAGCGAATAAGAGTAAAGGTAAGACATATATAGCAGAATCTTGTTGGTTCACTGTGGACCTTAGAATTTTTTTACAGAATGATTGTGAGTGAGCTGAGTGTTCTTCTTGTAACATGAACAAGGTGAGAAAAATGACGACGCACACATAAATACACATTGCTGATGAAGGTATGTTATTGCATGATTGTTATCTTTATTTATTATCATGATTGTCACTGAGCAGGGTAAGTTCTATTTTGAAAAAATAATATATATTTTCGGGCGATGATGATGAACAGATTATGATATGTAGGTTAACGGCAAACGTTGAATAATACATTCGTCTTTAGTGCTTCGATGTATTTTGAATATGAAAATTATATATATACTTCTCAATTGCACCCATTTTCGGAATTTTACAACCTTCGGTTAGACGTTTTATATTACTTAGGTGTGATATCGGTAAACATTATTTTCTAATGTGTTAATTATTGTTGCAGATCGGTCTTTTATAAATTTTTATGTTTTCTCGCGTTCAGGTAGCCTTGAAAGTACTAAATTATAGTATTTAACTGTGGTAGTAATTACAAAGTTAGTGAAAATATGACAGTTTGTGGCATATCGTAACTACTGAAACAAAGGTTTCACCTACTGACAGTGGCCCTGCTAATACTTTAGTTAATTGCCTTTTTCCATGATTAACTTGACGTTTGTATTTCTAAAGCGGAAACATTGTATTTTTAATTCAGCTTAAGTTGAATGTGAAATTCGATATTCCAAACGAGGTCCTATCTGTGTTTATATATAGTTCCAAGGCTTAATACTCGTACACATAAAAGAACAAGGCATATTGTCCGCCATGAACCATTTGCATGATTTTGCTTGTTTTATTTTATACTAAACTGGTCCTTTCAGTGATGGAACATGGGTAGTAGTACTGCAAGCAACAATACTGTTTTTTACAAACAATTGAAAATTTTCAAACTTTGCTAGTCTAGGCGTCAACATAGAATTGTAAATATGTGCTGCATTTTGGCATAAAACAATTCCACACCGTTGGCTAGCTAAACAACTTCATAATATATTGCGGATTCCACAAGCAAGATATTAATTTAGTCAAAATTTGAAGTATTTCATTTTTTTACCTTAACTCACAACTCCAAAACGCAGCGTTTTGTTTTGCAAAGTAATGTTATTTTTCCAAAAGTGCATGTTCCACACGACATAAACGTCGTCAGCAGCAAAGCTATAGCTCTGGTTGGCGGTATTCTGACATAGAAACATTATAATTTAAAATGCTGGGGAATCTCTTTGTAATAGTTTCGGATTTTTGCTCAGCCATAAAGTCACTCGAGAGGATACCATTTTATATGAAAAGTTAAAAGCATACAATTGCGCGGCTAATATAAGCTTTTCGAAAATAATTCATTCATTGGGTGATATGTCAGTTATGGTTGTCAATGACAGATAGAAAATTTCTGCTGCTCAGAGCATCATTTTTGAACAAACTTTATTTCGGTAAAATATGTAAATACGACCACATTTAGCACTGATTTGAACAATATTTTGAGGGCTGTGAATTTTTACAAAAATGCAAAGTGTTTGATTGTTTGGATTTTTTCTTTAAGCCCATATTCCGTGGACTTTTTTGTTGCACCTGCGGTGACCTGTGACTTTGCAGACATGAATCTGTGCTCGTATTCATTTCATATATTCTTTACTGCCCAGAACGAAAATATTTGATCTCAACCGGTATGGCTTCTCCACAACTTCAAAATAGTATCTGGGAGGCTTTGAGCAAAGCTCCTACCAAGCTCCAACTCAGAAACACGTGGTTAGTTTAGGAATACCGTGCCCACTCTTTAACTGGGGACCATGCAATTACATTTTATCTTTATTTCCACGCCTTTGTAACATGTAGCAGCGTCGTTTTCGTTTTATATTTGTTTACCTTCCGAGAATGCTCACTTCGACCGGCTGTGTTTTCATTCTACTTAGGGTTTTGGCATGAATACTCGAAATAAGATCAGTAGTGTTAAGTTTTGTTATAACCGTTTTCTTTAAGAAGGTTCAAAATATCTGGGTGAGCTAGGGTAAACTAAACTTTTTCTGTGGACCTGCCGAAACCCTGGGATTCTCGAAAATCATGCGTTCTCCTTTGTAGAGAGGCCTGTAGGTCGTGTATTGTTATGTAACGTGGAGCTATTTCTCATTAGAAGCTAATGTCGAATATGAGCATTGTATTGCCATGCATTCGAATTAACGCCATGACAGATAAATAACTTTATTTGGTTTTCGCAGAATGCCATACCAGTCTATAGTGTATAGTCAGTTCTTGCTGGATATATTTAAAATTTTATAATTTTTGTTAATTTTAGGCATAACATGGAGCCGAGAAACACTATTCGAATATTTGCTAAATCCGAAAAAATATATTCCAGGAACGAAAATGGTGTTTGCAGGTCTCAAAAAACCACAAGAACGAGCTGACCTCATCTCTTATTTGGAAACTTGCAAAGACTAGCGTGTTTTTCGAGATTAGCTTTGATACTTTCTTATTGTTATTGCAATTCTTTAAACTCTCGCTTAGAATTTTGTGCTATATCCCAGATGTTAATAGTGGCGATATACTAAGTTAGGAAACTAGCGTTGTTATTATTATGTATATCGTATTCTCCGATTTTTTAGCATTATAATTACAATACTCGCTACACCGGACAGTCTCTTTACGAGTGAGCGAGCACCGTGTGAACAAACAGCTGGTTATAAAATTTCGAAATAAAGTTCCCCACGAGCAGGTGAACGGCGAGCTAGCAGCGGTGAATTGTGGCGAGTACTGTATATAGTTTAGTTTGAGAAATACACGATATTTTTGCGAATGTAATGTGTTGATTAATTTAATGCTGTAATTTTTGTGTTATAAAACAGTTGGTTGTGAAAAATTGTGGCTTCTAGAAACTACTTGGAAAGGAATTGCCGAATGAATGTGTTCGAAGGAATAAATACCGAAATGTCTTCTCCTGGGTCCACCCGCTTAATTTAGCTGTTATAACTTGTACCTTCAAAATTGTAAACACTAAATTAATAAAAAATGAATTAACATCATACCAACTATAATCCTGTGAGATAAACTAGGTTCTGACACTCAACGGGAACAAAAAATCTTTCATAGCATGGTAATATATTTTTTTGTGAAATTCTAATTTCCGATCTGCACACGCATGCACTATCGATCCACTCGTTGTATTACTAGCATCTCGCATGCGATGGTGAAACGGAACGAGCTGGTTTCGTCCAGAGTGGTTATTTTGTGTAATCATTTGGAACGGACTTTGTGTTTGATCTCTGTAACCTTGAATCCATTGCAAACTCTAAAATCTGTCGGCCCTAAACCCATCGAAATCAACTGAACACACGCAAAGTATTCGTGCTGGTATCTAGATAACCAAACCATTTGTATCCCGCGTGCAGGAAAACCTACACATTCTTAATAGCCTATACGCATTATACATTTCAGAACTACAGAAGACAGTCTGTATTCTGAAAATCGGCTTCATTGATTCTAACACCATTGAAAATTCGTCTACCGTAAAAGCTTTCCAACCCAGTGCCATGGTATAATATAGTCAAGGTGGACTCTAGATAGCAAAATCATCGTATTCAGCATGCTTGCTTGATAACATGACACTTGTTGTAAAGTAAAACACGCAATAACATGTTGAAATTGAAAAGTCAATATTTCTGGCAAAGGGTCGACTAGCCATATTTGTATCCACAGCGGATTAGGGAGTGGTCCCACAAAAAAATTGGTGGTGGCTTTATAAAGCTCGATGAGCTGATTCTGTATCGTGGTCTCCGTTTTTCGATTTCAAGCCTGTTTCACTAGATATGGCTACTAAAAGCTGGTGCCCGTATTGATGGATTTAGCAACGACCCATTAAAAATCCGTTTTTCCATTTTGATGCCGAAGATAGGGTCGGAGTTTCCGCATTGAACTAAAGAGTACAATCTCATCGCTGTCGCACAAAAAATATCTAAATCCATCCGCTCATAGATGATTATGTGTGACAGAAACAAACAATACAAATTTTCACGATTTCCCATTAGTGTCCTTAGTAGAAAGTGGGCTCGCTTCATTTCAAAATGCTGTGGAATAGCGTCGCAATGATTGTATTGTTGAATTAATAATAGTGTGGTATTGATATATATAATGGTTTCTCAACTTTCTACGACCCATCATGCTTATAAATAAAGTTTAATAAGAATAAATCGATTTTTGCACTTCGGTTAAAGGTTCGCATAGCTGATGTCCACACAGCGCTGCTTTCATCCTGAGTATTTGATTTGATATTAGGAAGTCTTCAACGAATATAGTAAAATAGTTCGTGCAGTCACGGATAGAATTAGTCGATCGGGAAACGCACGCATTTGCGACTTTGCGTAGTTGTGTGCAGTTAGTTCTGTCAGTGACGGTACGAAGCATCGCTGAAGACCAGAAATAAGTGCAAAATAACGGATCGAAATTTCTATCGATTTCGGTTATATATACGAAATTTCCATCGATTTCGATTTTATCGGTATTAAATTTCCGATTTGTAAAATTTCGACCGATTTCAATTGATTGCCATTCAACAAAATTTCGACAGTTTTGAGCAGTTCGATAGTAGCCGATTCACTATAGTTTCGTTAATCCACTTCGTCGAAGCTGCTGCATTTGATGACAATGACATGGGCAGTAGCTTTTCGATCCCATTTTAATTTTTGGATTTTCAATACAATGTGTAACATATAAAGTTTTTAATGGAACCCTACACTCTTCCATGATTCTACTAAGGCATAATAGTCATTTATTTGGTTTTAACGGATTGCATAAAACTAGTAATATACTCGAGCGTCCAAAATCAGAATATTCCGTTCTGATTCTTTTAATCTTTTGCGGCACAACTTTCATCATTGATTCTAGTCAGGAAAATAATTGACCCCGCTTATTATTAAACGGTTATTGTTGTGTCATACTTTGATATAATTATGATGTCATAAGTACTGTCTAAAACTATTGGGGAACGTAACTATTTGCGAAATATTTAGTAAGCTTTCTAATTGACAGGGAGTTATCGGAATTCCGGCTCTGTCGAAAATTGTATTACGGGTGCGGTTAAAAGGCACATAGTTTCCACATTTTTGCCTAGTCTATTGTCCAAACACACGTTTTATGTATACAGTGATCAAATTGATATATAATCCGGCAAATTAGCTGATAGTATGTTAGTGGCAGCTCGATTGAAATTCGTTTCGCTCAGATGGAAGCAAATCGAGTGAAGTCAACTCCACAATGTGAAATTAAAATCAGTTTTGTTTATGAAGCCGAATCAAATCGGGTCGATTAGAATCGCGTAAAAATAAACTGATTTTAAAATGAGAAGTGCAGTTAATTTCACCTTTCCTTTTTATCATGTCGCTGCACATATCGCAGTTCCAGCATAATGGAGTTAATCTATATTGCTCGTAGTTTATGTCCTGCTTTCTGAGTCGATTTCGGATCAGACAGTGATGGCTTAGCAGGTAGATCTTTATATGACAGTCAAATGAATGTGCTGTTCATCGCATGTGCATAACAACAGCCCTGTTTAAAAAATTTAGCGTCCAAGTCATCATGACACTATGTTGAAATTTTCATGTGCAAATAGCAAACATTAATAAAGGTACGGGCAAAACTAAAAACAAATCGTTCTCGAATAGCAACGATCGGTGCAGCTGTCTGTTTTTCGTCGAAAAAATTTGTTACTTGTTCAAAGACTGTGCTATTTAATATTTTATATCTAAAATTTGTTCATTATTCAGTTGTAACTTTTCTGCTGGGTTTGCATGCTCGACCATGTACATATATTTTATAAAACGTAGATTCTACGACGTTCACAAAGTAGGGTTACAGTGTGTACAGTAACAAAGAACAGTTTGGTTCAGGTCATATACTGTAGGTGTTATGAGATACTTGTCTAGTACGTGACTAAACTTTTGTACTCGTGACCATAAGAAACTGGTTTACCGTAGTTGTCTTCGAAGGAAAATAATGTGTCCACTTCCGTAAACATTATGTGGAACCTGCAGTGCTAACGTTGAAAGCTTGTAGAGGTGCGAGTCGGACCTAGAGGCGAGCTGGCGGTGTTTAGCTTATTAAGATCTGTTGTTTGATAGCCGCGCCGACTTTGGAGGAGTGACGGATTTATTAGATCAGAAAAGGTTAGGCTATGCTGTTAAAAGCTATTTCTTAACATATATATCTGCTAGCCAGCAATAGCAAAAAGCTCCAAAAACCATTGAATGTATTTTATGATTGGTGCTTTTAGGGCTCAGGCGTATGATCCTAAGCGGTGATTATTGACAGTTTCTTTTGTGTATTATGTACCTATCGTGAACAAACTTTTACCTCAGGGGCGATGGACCTTCACCGCTTGGCGCCGAGCATCGTACAGTAAGCACTGCGCTATTTAGGAGTTGTTGATCGGTTTCTTAAAGAGCTTCGCAAAGTGACGAAATCAACGCACGTGCAAACGCTGAACATAAACTCCGTTGCCACACTGCGGCACTGAACGCTGTGACAAATTTGCAACTACTAGTTAAAAGATTGCGCTCTGATACAAGACCCAGCTTAGTTTAAAACTAGCAGACTCGCGCATGAAAATCTGGCAATTTCTCATACAGAATGCAACTGTCCTAGCGATCATTGGCAAGATATATTGGCGATTGTGTAGCATCTTAACGTAGGGATTTGTATTGATGGAATAGTTATTTAATAATGCAAGTTTATATGCAGAATAACCGTAATACAAGTAGAGTAATTCCTGGCATGACCTACGCGGATGCTTAACGCATTCTATAGTACAGAATGCCTACCTATTACACAGTCGATTGCCCGGTAACTGTTTAATCCAAAATACAAGTGACTAAACACTATTGTCTTTGCTTTAGTCCATTGTCGTGTTAGCAACTTTATTTGAACAACATTGTTTTATGTGTCGATAATTTCTAGGATTTGTATTGTTAATAACTTGATTAGAATATTATTGTTGTGTTGGTGTGCATTGTAATTTACACTGCTAGATAAATTAAATACATTTTATGGTTATGTTATCGATACAGAGCGTAGCAGTGTAATCCTTTCGCGTGTGTATTTGTATGTAGGACCGATAGTGATATTTCGCTAAAACTGATTTAAATTCTGAGGCATCTAATAATCTTTTATTGTATTGCGGCCAATATTTTTCAAGTCTTCCAACGTGCTTGACACCTACGGAAAATTATATTTTAGCCTATCGTATTAGAATCTCAGCTATAATAGATACTACCCGACTATATTTGCCACGGTTGGTCATGCGGTTCTTTCGGTAGGATTTCGACAATTCCATACAAATTATCTAGTCGTTAAACTCACGCTGGCGCCAAATATAGAAGGCTGGCTGTACGGGTGAAAGTTGTGTATGCTAACCACGGAGTTATTTAGGAACATTTTGCTCAGTTGCATAACAAGCTTCGTAACGCGCATGCAAACATACAGTATACGGTATTTGGAAACGTGTGCATGAAAGGGTTAATAGATGACTTGGAGCGTGAGCAACGTGATATGCTGGTCATCCACAAAGTTCTGACCATCTTTTGGACACCATGGTTATGACAGTATAGCTATGTTGTGTAGCATGTCGGCTATAGAATGGCCTACACCGTTAAATTTTTCACAAAGTTGTACGGTGTCAAGTGTGCCATGCTATTAGCACACCTTATTCGTTGAATTTTTAATAATCGATGTTCCAGTGATTAGCCATTTTTCGTCAGGACAAAGCCCTAGAACGTCTTTAAGAAATAAGACATCCCTAAAATAGATTTTGCCTTTTGTGTCATTGACACTGCCGATAAAATAGAATAGGTAGATAAAGCCACCTAAAATAGATTTTGCCTTTTGTGTCATTGACACTGCCGATAAAATAGAATATGTAGATAAAGCCATCATAGTAGATTGATGTTGTCTCTGTATGTGTAGGACGTTTGGCAAATAAAACTTCCATATGCTGTGTTGTTTATAACGTAAACGCCGTATTAACAGCATCACTCCTGTGATTCTTAACTAGCAACACATTAAGCATGCATTCTGCAATATAGACCTTTCAAGGCCATTGGACGAAGAGCGTATGTTGTGGTTATGGATCCATTATTGTTCATGGCAACTATAAACCTATGTCCTATTCTCACATGTGGATGCTCTATGGCAGATTTATACAAAACAGTCCATTCAATTCTTTGCGTGCCTTTGGCCACGTATTATTTGCTCGCGTTTAAGCAAACTTATGATGAACGACCCAAGCTCGGTCAACGTTTACACGGAGTAACCAAATTCGTGCACCAAGAATTAAAAAATAATTCAGGTACAAACCTCGCACCCATATATGACGGCAGCAATAAACAATGTTTTTTTTACGTTTTGATGCCTTTTAAGATGCCGCTAATATACAGAAAAAACAATTAGCTAACTTAAAGCATCAATGTATTTCTATATGACAATATGTACAAAAGGCATTTTTGTACAGACCCAGAAGATATTACGGTTCTTTGAGTGTATCAGAGCTGTATTGTGAAAATATTAACAGTGTTTACAGCTGAAACTTTTTGCATTTGTGAGGGATATACAATGTTATTTGATGGAATATAATACATTATGTTTTAAGGGGTTGTGCGTTTGGTTTAGCTTAAAGCAAGGCATTTAATAACATTCCGTGCCATTTGATCGTTGCATCATCTATGTGTCAACGACAATTGGGAGGACGCGTTGAGTGCGTGTTTCTAGACAGCGGGTTACCGCGATTAAGTGGCCGTGCAGAAATTAAGTACGCTACGGTCGGGATGTGTGCAAGGGAAATTTTACTCACTAAGCAGTGTCACGGCAACGCCGTCCGAGTCCTCTCCCCAATATGTCGATGTCCAGGTACTACATTATAGACAACAGTGTCCAAAGCCTCCATATAGTAACTATGTAAAAAAATTCATATTTGCATCTGATATGACACCCGAAGGCCCCTCTGGTTGGGGGTGGTTGCAGTGGCCCTACTCTCCAGCTTAGGGTCAGTCTCCGGGTTACGTTTATAAATGTCAATCCTGTGGTAGATTTTTGTATTTGCTTACTTTTTTCCTGCATTAACGCCACACAAAGTGTACAGAAGACGCTTCGTGGATGTGAACTGTTAGTAAATAAAGCTGTCTTTTGCAAAATAGCAAATTTACTAACTAGCATCACCAAGCTTAACGCTTTTCTTACCCATCAAAATGTTTTTCACATGTACATATTTCAATGTCCAATTTTTCACGGGCTTCGAAGGCTTCACAGGATATATATTATATACACACACAACATTTCCGGATAGCCGGGAACGCCGCACTGTCGCAGCCGGACAAATGTCTCGCACGTCGCACCGAAATGACAATTTATAACGTATGAACATTTTTTAAAGACATTCGTATAATTATCTATTTTATTGCCAATTACATAGCTAACCGTACTAGAGCCTATAGCAGTGAACAAATTCTAAATTGTTGCGCACCTACAGTTGTGAAAGGTGTGGGCCAAGCGTTGAACGGACAAGGTTTGTTACGAGAGTCGGCCAATGGCCAGCCGTTGGCTTAATCCTTGTGTTTCAAATTGGTTTACATTTCAGGTATCGATAAACGATTATTGGTTGCGGCGAAGTATGGATACCCGAACGCTCAGGTGAAAGTCATATTTATTATAACCATTGAGCTAACTCCTAGCTAATTGCTCGGTGCCTTAACGCTCATCTCAATGAGAGCGAACAGCATGTGTGCAATTGGGCAGTACTCGCCGAATTTAGTTAAGTACAACACATTCAAACGTAACTAGTTGTTGCCGAACAAATACAATAGTTAAAAGGTTAAAGTACGTCGTAAATCAGGCGCGAAAGTGCAAACCTGCATTGTTGTTACAGCATCTTGATCACGCTGATCTTCCAAGGAATGGTCCAATCAAGTTATCGCCGTTTGAACTTATATGGGAAACTCGACTAATCCCGATTATTTTAAATGTTGTTTTAATTTGCACATAAATATACAGGAATTTTAAGGGAAATCCCGACACACGTACAGGTAATACCGACAATATTGTTTAATCTCGACAGTAAGACTTTAACGGCACAGCGACAAGTTACATATAGGAACACTTCGTTTGGGAGGATACTGAGATAGTTTAGGGGCTTCCAAGTAGTCCCAGTGTATTTAGCTTGATGTTGTAACAACGGATATCATTTTAAATTTAGCTTTTTGGTAACAACTAGCATAATGTCTATGGCTTGATGGCAGAAATCCCTGTGGATTTAAGCGCGTCATTTGTTTATTCCGGATATCTGACGTATTAACAAGTTAAAAATTCAACCCCTTCCAGCGCGGATTAAGCTTTATTAAAGGTACAGTAACGAATTAAACAAAAAATATAGAGGAAAGCTTGTTATTGCTCGGAATTGTTTTGGCCTTGAAGAAATCGGTCACGTAGTGTAGTGCATGACTAATACTTAAGGTGCGCCCCCTTCTATCCCCTTCTGGCACAAGTGATTGGGGATCGCTGGTTCGGCGTACCGGTCGTCCGTTAACATACAAGAGAACGTGAAATTGGTGTTTTGGGCAACACATCCAAAACGTTTAGAAACAAAAAATTGCCCTATTAGCGATTACTTCTAAAACATTAAATAACCGATTTGTGACCGTTTGACATTTGAACTGGGAAATTTTTAATTATTATCGAATGAAAATTCCCCGTTCAATGTTTTAAAAGTTGAACATCACGTGTAATGTTCTCGAACTACACGTAAAATGTGTAAACGAAAAAATGCGTAATGCGAGTTGCCACGTTGTGCATTGTGAAAAGAATTTGTGGCCAAACAGGAAATAGATTCATTGTGTTAGCGAACAGAAATTACCCAGATTTGCAATTTGTTGTTGTGTATTCGCGAATAAAAATTTTTGAATTTGAGATTCGCTATTGCAATGTCTGTTTTATTTTCTAACAGCATTTTGTACAAACTATCAAAAGAGGATGGTAGCGGACGCAGTTTAAGTTTACTCTTGCAGTTGTGGAAACGTTAAAGAACCCTGATGTAAGGTTAAATCGGCTCAGCCACTAGCTTGTTTCAGAGTAGGTGGTGGGCCCCTGGCACAATTTTTGGCTCAATACAATTAGTGAGAGAGAAAAACCTATGTTGTAAACAAAGACGGTATCCACCAAGCATGTTACGTAGTTTAGACAAGATATAAAAACACCTAAGTTAAATGCAAAGACACATTTTGTGCTAGCTCGGCCCCGGTGGGACTTTTTCCTTAATACATTACAATGATTTGGTATAAAACCGGTACAGCAATGTCCACGTCTGTTTTAAAAATTATCGTGCAATGATCTTTTTGAGCCTTATTCATGGGCTAAATGAAACGGAGCACAAGTTCCAAATAAACATAATATAAGCTTAGATGAGCATATGACCCTTGTCGATAAAGAGCTCACAGGTGTTGCGTTTTGTTTTCTTTGTCTGTGCTCTGTTTTGTGAGCCGTATCTATCCCTTCAAAAGAACTGTTTGACCATTTAGAGGCTAGACCAGGACGTACTCGATTATTTCTTCTACTATACAAACATATCATAGATTCCATGACGAGTGCAACGATACTTTTCTATTAACCCTTTCCTTCTTAAACTGATGCGTATTTCGTACAGCATGAACAAACTCTTGAGCCTGGATCGTTTTGGTGCGAGTCTTGTACGCTAGCCACTACGCTGCATGGTAGCTGTTGCTGGGGTTCGTAACGAATTTTCCAATTCGAAAGAATAACAACGCATGCTTCGCCATAAACTTAGTTTAGTGCATCATTTTGAATTGCGCGCTGTAACAAATGTGTCACTTTAAGAACTCTGGCGATCAATTTATAACGCACAAATTTTAAACAATGCACATA